>PVKP010006826.1:0-80643 GCA_004027715.1 Plecturocebus donacophilus | reverse complement strand
CTCAGGCGCAGTGTACTCAGGCGCAGTGTAGTCAGGCGCAGTGTATTCAGGCACAGTGTACTCAGGCGCAGTGTACTCAGGCTGAAGGCTGCAGTCCTCTCTCTTCATTACTAGAGGAATGTTGGTCACCTAAGGCAACTGCAGGTTCCTGGGTTAGGCTGAACCAGTAACTGGAGAGAATTTTATACATTGTGTCAGCTCATCCTCCTGCACCCACTTCCTGGGCCTTGGTTATCCAGATCTGACCAGGTCCGGAACCCTTCTGAAGACTGAAAGTGCCTGAGGCCCTTAACCACTTCAGAGATTTCAAAGAAGCTGAAAAATGAAACATTTCTTAACACCACTGGTAGCTGGCTCTGTAATCTCCTCACTGTCCTCACAGCCACCAAAGTGGTTAGTAAAAGATTTAATGAAATCTCAAATCCTATGGTTTACAGCCAAGGAAAGCCAGATTTTTTTCTTAATTCATTTTTTCTTACTAGATGTTAAGTTAAAGCAGCACATCCAAATATTTTGAAATATTTCCCATTTTTTCATGTATTAAATATCCACCACTTATGAATTTTAAGGTCTTAAGAATCATTTTCCTAATTGTTTTTAGTCAATTTAAATTTTTATGAATAAAGATAAAGTCATGGATCACATTTCTTTTTTTTTTTTTTGAGGCGGATTTTGCTCTAGTTGCCCAGGCTGGAGAGCAATGGTGTGATCTCGGCTCACTACAACCTCTGCCCCCCAGGTACAAGCAGTTCTCCTGTCTCAGCCTCCCAAGCAGCTTGGATTACAGGCGTGCGCCTGCACGCGCAGCTAACTTTTTTGTATTTAGTAGAGATGGGGTTTCATCATATTAGGCTGGTCGCAACTCCTGACCTCAGGTGATCCACCCGCCTCGGCCTCCCAAAGTGCTGAGATTACAGGCGTGCGCCTGCACACCCAGCCCACATTTTTACTTAGGTACGCAGCAGGATTATGATCCCCATAATATTTGAAATCACTCACTGATATTTAAATTTCCCGCATTTAAGTGCAAAAGATATTTTTAAGTGCTAGTACCTATGTTCCAAGTCATTTGTGAAAAGGAAAAGAAAAAGAGTGATTTCATTTTACTTCCTCATCTAATTTCTTTCCTTAATATCTGGTTTTCTGAAGTCTGCTTCCATTATAAAAAAACTATTTTAATTATAAAACAGCACGGGGCAGACAGGGCTTCCTAGCAGGTCCTTTGCCCTTCTGATTAGGAGTGGCTTTTGTTCCATTTTGTTTTGTTATGCTTTTTTACTTTTATGTGCTTTCAGATTTTAACAGGAAGCATGAATTAATTTTATAAGCAGGAATGTATGCATATTTGTCGTGGAGAGAGAGGTTCTTTGAGAATCAAGGCCTCCTTTCATGTAGGAGCCTGGTCAAGAGACCTGAGCAGGAGGGTGCACAGGGGCCTGACACGAAGCCATCTGTGCTCACGGTCACAGCAGCTCTGAGCAAACAGTTCCAGGCAGTGCTCTTATATGTGCCAAGGAATTTTTTTTTTGAGAAAAACAGAATACTGAAGAATGAGGCAAGGGAATCAAGAAAGGAGTGAGAAAGTGACAGAAAAAGAAAAAGTATGACTCTGGACACATTATGGGATGGGGAAGACACCACGCAGAGCCAGGTTGCTGCAGATTTTTTTAATTCGAGACAGTGATCAGAATAAGTTGAAAGTGGAGGAGCCTCAGCATCAGGAGAAAGCCCATCATTCAGAATACAGGGACATCCTGCCCAGGGGCCACGGCCTGAATGCACTGAGGGACAGGCACCCAGGAAGGCTCCGGCTGGGTCCGACCCGAGGGGTTTTAGGATCCACCGTCATGGAGACGCCCTTGCCTTTGTGTGAGCTGGGGTTTCTGCTCCTGCTCTGCCTTCAGAGGTCCTACATGAGAACTGCTGGGGGGCAGGGGAGTAAAGGAGAATTAAGCCGAGAAGCGTTTAGCAATGCATGCCTGTCTTACAGGAGAGGGGCTGTGAAGGAGGCCTGGCATCTTGCTGCTAGCTCCCGCTTTCTTTAAACTTTCAGGAAGGTGAAAGGATCGATGTCACAACTTCTGGGGATGGCTTTTTTAGGGACACAGCGTAGTCTGAACCGTCACCCTAAAATGTGATTTTTCTCTGGAATAGGTATTTCAGGATCAAAGAGTTGAGGAGATAGATTTTCTTTCCTTAATCTTCAGACACACACACACACACACACACACACACACACACACACACACACACAACTATGCATATACCAACAAATACAATTCTACATATCCATACACACACACACCCACACACACACGCTAAGCAGCTGTTGGGCAGTACGGGATGGTTTGGTCATCAGGAGGCTGGGTAGACAGGAGTGTGGAGCAAAGACGGAGGAAGAAGGATGCTTTGTTGGACATTCCTGCAGGCGGGACGCAGGGTGGTTACTTCTGTTAGTCGCCAGCGTTTCCTAGTGGGTTAGGCTTTAGGTACGCCAGGATGTCTGACTTGACTGTGCTGACTGGAATCCGGTGGAACCAGCGCATGACAGGGACTCCATGGGGCCCCACCAGGAATTTTTCAAAGTTCCAGCGGATGTCATGGACCTTCATGGGCTCCCAGAAGAGTTGGTTTGATGAACCCAAAAGATCAGAGGTCGGAGGGCAGGCGTTCTGGAACACAGATAGAAAAAGTAGAAGGATGCATTTATTTCTACTTCTTTGTGGTACAGTCTTATCCAGACTAGAGAGTCTACTCATCATTCTGTATCTTAACATATTCACTACTTCACATGCTCCAGTCAACCACAGACACTGCAATGTATCGATACCACTGTATCAATACCAATACACTAACTACCGAACAACCAAGAGTTAGAGAGTATAACAGTAGATAGAAAGCATCCATTCCTCCTTTCCCTGTCTTTCCTCTATTCCCGTGATTTTATCACAGTGATTCAGTAAAAGACTGTTTTCTGTTTCCTTGGGCAAGTCATATCATTTCTACAGTTTGTTTCCTTTGCAGAAAAAAAAAATAGGTCAATTTAGAATGGTGGCTCCAGAGTTTGGGGCTTCATAGAGTTCATAAGCCAGTAAAAGTTCAATAACTATCTCATTGGAGATTAATGTAGAATCACTAATATTCATTTTGCCAACAAGAAAAATTAAAAGTCCACTATAACCATAAATTTAAAAATTAAAGGACTTTTAAATACTATGTTAAACCACATAAAATTGATTATAGTCCATTTTTGAGCAAGTAAAGGGTAATTTGTATGTGGAAACATAGCAGTAATTTAATGTCAGAATAAATGCTGATCTTATATTCCGTAAGTTGAGCTTTATGAAAAATTCTGCATTGTCTTTTTTCCTTGTTTGCTGTGGATGAGTGAAAACTCCAGCAGAACCAGCCTTGTTCTGCAGACCAGCATTTGGGAACGACTGGACACAGAGATCCTCGGCGGTCCTTCCGTCCTGCGACTCTGTGGTTCTAACACACCCTGTGACTGTAAAGGCATTTACCACATGCTATTCTGTATCATCCATGTCTGTCTCCTGATTAAATATGAGTTCCTTCAGGGAAGAGACTATGCCCTATTAATGTTCGATACAGTACATACTGGGGATTTGATAAATGATTGTTGAATGAATGAATCATTACTATTCAGTACAGGAGGTTAGTCCACGTCAGAGATATAGTCCATTGTGGGTTTCTTCTACTTAAAGCTAACGCCTCACAGCAGGTATTGCCATGAGCCTTGAACTTATCTGAGCCTCTCTTTTCCAAGGAGTCCAACCCCAACCCTAGACATGAGCCCCACTGCCTTCAGGGCATCTCTGTCTAACCAGTCCATGCCAGGTTTAAACTCACTCACCTTCAGGAAAGTGAAGACCTTCTGTTCTTTTTCTCCATTCACATCCCCTTTCTCAAAGAGCTGGAAATTGGGTACAAAGCCGCTACCTGGACGCACATACCTGCAGTGAATCACAGTGTTCCCAGCAAGATCCAAATTAAGACATGCATGGAAAGTAACGGCCACCACCAATTCACCACAACAGGAAAGTAAAGATAAAGATGAAGAGGCTGTGGACAGGGAAGATAAGAAAAGATAGGCCGGGCGCGGTGGCTCACGCCTGTAATCACAGCGCTTTGGGAGGCTGAGGCGGGCGGATCATGAGGTCAAGAGATCGAGACCATCCTGGCCAACACGGTGAAACCCCGTCTCTACTAAAAATGTAAAAAAATTAGCTGGGCGTTGTGGCGCGTGCCTGTAGTCCCAGCTACTTGGGAGGCTGAGGCAGGAGAATTGCTTGAACCTGGGAGGCAGAGGCTGCAGAGAGCCGAGATCGTGCCACTGCATTACAGCCTGGCGCCTGGTGATGGAGTGAGACTCTGTCTCAAAAAAAAAAAAAAAAAAAAGATAGTCTGTGAGAAGCAGAACTTCATGCAACAGGCTTTATGGAGCCAATAGAGAATTCTAAGAAAATTGGAAGACAATATTTCGACCTTAGGTTTCCTGACTCATTTCCACTTCTTACACTCCCTTCCTCCCTCTATGCTTCTTTTCCAGTCAATCTTCCTTAACCTCACCATCAAAGAATTCAAAAGTAAAGAGAATATTTGTGCACTGTGGATAGGATACATTGAATTTAAAACCTCATAGTGATATGCTTCAGCCCATTTATCTACGGCCCATCCCAGAAGTTTCCACAATGGGCAGGCATCTGGGCGGAATTAGGAACAGAGATCCCGACAGGGCCTCTGCAGGGTCCCATGCAGGCACTCACTTGAGGCCAAGAAGTATCTCTGAGTTTGCTCCTGGTTCTTGTTTTCCAAACTGGTTGCAGGGAAAGCCCAGCACAATGATTCCAAGGCTCTTCAGCTCCTCCTGGAGTGCATTCAGTTCTGTAAGTGGAGGATGAACAGCCTGGGTGGCCTGCTGAGGAGTCCTGCCTTGGGCAGGGAAAGATTACTGGATGTGCCCATTTATGACATGAACAAACCAAGGACTATGAAGGGAAAGATTCACGATTATAGAGATCAAAGGAGTAGAGAGGGAAAAAAAAAAGACTAGAGCACACGTTTCCGGAAATGGGTCTAAATGGTTGCTACTTTTCTTGTACAGTAGTTCCCATGCCTGACTACCCTTTACCATCCAATGAGACTCTTATTTTTTTAACACACACACACACACACACACACACACACACACACACACACACACACTGGCTAGCCTTGTGTGGGAGTCCTGTTTGATTATAAAGAGGAGCCAGATGTGATTGCCACTGTCTTCCCTAGTTGGTGAATTGATCGATCAAAAAAACTTTTAAGGAAAAAACAGACAAAATGGACATCGTACCCACCTCTCCCCGCGTCCCCCCGCCCCACCAGTGCAATGTCCCGTGGTGAGACGGCCACATACTCCAGTTCCAGCCACGATCCCAGGAGTACTCCTGGGTGCTCTACGCTGGGAGTAGCAGAGAAAGTCAGAGAAATTTCAAGGTATCTCTATACCAGTCTGTCCCCTCTCCTCAATTCCAGGGACTTAACTGATGTGGGGACACTCCCTGGGACACCAGGCCGCAAACTCCACGTTGCTCTTTACCACTGTCAGGAACCTTCCAACCGGTCTGTCTAGACTTGAACCATTGTTTCCATCTTCTGCTATTTTCAGGTCAGATTTATTCAGCCCTGAGAACCTGTACTGGCCTATGTCATTTGGATTCAGCTTTGTCTGCTGGAATGTTCCCTGAGAACCTCTTCTTAAATAGAGAGTGCCTTCCTATATTTCTGTAGTTACTTGGTTACTATCGATACTCATCTCCCTCTTACCTTTGGCCATCAAGAGTATTTCCTTTCTATAGCAGACACACTGAACAGACCTTGATTCTATTCCTTTGGCAAGTTTCTTTAACTCGCTTTCCTCATCTGGAGTGAAATTTGAATGAGATGCTCTTTAAAATTATCATGAACTAATTTAATAAATTATATCACAGCAACACAATGGAATATTATGCCTTAAAATGAATGAGGAAACTCACCATGTTTTGTTTTGTTTTAGACAGAGTCTCTCTCCGTCACCCAGGCTGGAGTGCAATGGCGGGATTTCTGCTCATTGCAACCTCTGCCTCCTGGGTTCAAGAGATTCCCATGCCTTAGCCTCCTGAGTAGTTGGGATTACAGGGGTATGCCATTATGCCCAGCTAATTTTTTGAATTTTTAGTAGAGACAGGGTTTCATCATGTTGGGAAGGCTGCTCTCAAAATCCTGATGTTTGAGAGTGATCCGGCTACCTTGACCTCCCAAAGTGCTGGGATTATAGGTGTGAGCCACCACATCCATCCCCAAAGTATGTGATATATGTGAAAAAGCAACGTGTAGAATTATTTCTGTGTGCATGTTTGTGTGTATGTATATGCCTGAGAGAAAAAGAGAGAGAAATGTTTGCTGGTATGCACATAACAGACTTCTGGAAATATACACCATAAACTGATAATATTGGTCGCCTAAAGCTGAGAGAACATGGCAAATGCCACTGTTAAACCTTTCTATAGCTTTTGAATTTTGAATGTTGCAAAGGTATTGCCTATTCAATATGTAGCAAATTTAAGTTAAAGTAAATTAAAACAAATTTAAGAATAGTTTCACATTCTATGGAACTGCTGTTTACAAATCACAACTTTTAAAATTTACCATATTTTTCCAGTTTAACTTTTTGAAGGGAGGAGAATTTCTGCCTGCTAAATGATTCAGAACTATTGTTTGGGCTCTCATACTTAGCTCCTGAGGTCCTATAGTAGACACACTTAGACCTTGATTCTATTCCTTTGCCAAGTTCTTTTAACTTTCTCACCTGCTTTAGATGATACCAAAATGTTGCTTGGGCTCTTATAATAAAAATTTAGTCTGTAGCTTTTCAGGTTTTCCCTAGACTTGGTTGTACATAAAAATAAAAAGTATAAAGTGAGGCCAGGTGTGGCCAGCACTTTGGAAGGTTGAGGTGGTTGGATCACTTCAGGTCACCAGTTCAAGACCAGCCTGACCAACGTGCAAAACCCAGTCTATAAAAAAAAAAATTAGCTGGGCGAGGTGGTACGCACCTGTAGTCCCAGCTGCTTGGGAGTCTGAGGCAAGAGAATAGTTTGAATCCCAGAGGCAGAGGTTACAGTGATTCGGGATTGCACCCCTGTACTCCAGCCTGGGCAACAAAGCAAGACACTGTCCCCAAAATAATAATAGAATGACCCCCAAATTATTTTACATGTGTGATTCTTATTCTAATCTGTACTTCTGAGAGCATCTTTTTATATATAATTTCACCATTAAATTGGAAAAGACTTTAGCTTCTCTTGGTAAATGTAAGCCATGTGTACTTTGGAGGAGCTGGCATTTTATTAGAATTTTTGCTTAAATCATGTAGCATCCTCTGAATGTTACAATGTGCTTGACTTTAAGTGTCATTTAAAAGGGACTGAATATGCATTAAGGAAATTGATAGGGTTTGTATTTTTGATCAGTTGAAAAGATAACAGTGTCAATGTGTGGAAAATTTTTCTTAAGATTTGTTCATGTATAGGCTGGGTGCAGCGGCTCATGCCTGTAATACCAGCACTTTGGGAGGCCAAGGCTTGCAGATCACTTGAGGTCAGGAGTTCGAGACCAGCCTGGCCAACATGGCAAAACCCCATCTCTGCTAAGAGTGAAAAAAAGAAAATTAACTGGACATAGTGGTACATGCCTGTAATCCCAGCTACTTGGGAGGCTGAGGCCCAAGAATCACTTGAACCCATGAGGCAGAGGTAGCAGTGAGCTGAGATCATGCCACTGCACTCCAGCCTGCGCAATGGAGGGAGACTCTGTCTCAAAACAAAACAAAACTTGTTCATGTATTATTTTGATCCATTTCTCTGTGATCTGTGGCATTTGGTGCAATAAATCTTTTAAATTTATCTTGAACTATTTTTTAAAAGCATAAAATAAAGTTCGTGGCCTGTCCAAAGCTGAATCCATCTCTAGTATAACTGATCTAGAATTTTAAATAACTTTTTCTGGATCAACGGTAATACCAAACTGTTCTCCGGTAAAGGCACAAAGAAAATAGAAAACGAGTCTCAGCTACCACAGAAGGTTAGGCCAAGGTTGGGAAGAGATGGAGCGTTCTTCCACGTTGCCAGTCTCACTAGACTGCCCTTGTACCAGTCAAAGGCCACCCAGACAGAAAACTTCATTTCTCTCTTTGTCGTTTAGAGGTGCCTAGAGAACCCGAGAGCATTTTTCAGAATATCGAAGATCGCTCCTCTCTCCTGTTTTTATCAGAAGTTACCAATGACAAGCATGACAGTCAGCCCTTGAAAGCCATCTTCTGGCCGGGGAGTCACAGCTAGGCTTTTGCACTCTCCTAGGAAACATAAACGATCTCACAGAACATCAGTATCACGTAACATATGACCATGATGAATCAAGACAAAAACAAGACCACTGCATAATTGTAGCTGAACACAAAGCATGAACTTGTCCAAGTCACAACCATGACCAGCTACCGCCCTATTCTTGCCAATATGAGTCACTACTGTTTCTTTAGCAGCTACAGCTTTGGCCTTAGTGTCTTTCCCCGTGTAGATAGGATTAAGATACCAAATCATATAATTGCTCCCAGTTCTTCCTGACGCCATGTAATCAGAACACAGCTTCAGTTCCTTGAACTGGTCTCTAAATCCCCTAACAAAAGCTCAGATTCTACCTCAAGTCCTTTCTAATCCTTTCTCATTAAGAAGCCCCACGGGCCTCTACAGCACGTGTTCTCCTTCAGGGCGCCAAGTAACACATCCAACTTGTTCAACTGCAGGTGTGCTTCTGGTGGTCTTTAAGTCTTTGGCAAAGTCTTGGTTCTCAAATCTGGCAATAATTCTCCTGATATTCTAATTAGCAGAGGGGGAGCAGCATTTAGGGAGGTCGAGTCACCTGAGCACCTCTCCCACCGCATCCTCCAGTACACACTGGTAAAACCTTCTGGCATTAGCAAATGGCTGGCTGGCAGTGCTTCTTCCAAGAGAGTTGAAACGCGAGTTCTTACCAGGATACTGCGCCGTCGAGCTGCAGTAGGAGGCCACGTTGACAAACAGGACGGGCTTGCCTGCAAACCGCTTGAACGGGACGTACTCCTCGCCGCTGAGGGTGAGGGCTCCATACTCATAGATGCTGCCTGGCACGTTTGTGTAGCAGTCTACCTGGAATGTCACAGAAATAACCACATCCAGATAAGATAAACGATCATTTCCAACATTTGTGGACTTTTTCAAAACAAAGACCCTTCATGTCACACCTTGAAATTCTAAGAAATGAAGGGACCTTTTCAAGTAAAATCTTTAGTTGCAGGTGATGCCGTAGCTAGAATTTATGTCTCCTAAATTACAGTCCATTGTGTGTGTGTTGCAAGACAAGCATTTCATCATATTCTTTCCATTCCTGGAAGATGAATACAGTTTACCTCTGTTCCCTGACGCTGGGTTCTCCCCGACGTCCTAACACCCCATTCAAGTCATGCCGTCCTCCTTCAGACACCCTAACCGATTTTTGCAGCATTTCTCGTAACATACATAAGTTTTACGCAAATATCTCACCTGTACGTTCGTAGATTGTAGTTCCTACCCCGAAATCAGGCCCATCACTGACTTCTGCAGATGCCATTGCAGGGCCCTTCCAGGCGTGCCCGTGGGGCAGTCACTGTGGTATGGAAGGTGCAGCGGGGAAGTGCTGGGTGGAGAAAGGCAGGTCCCTGACTAGGGCTCCACCCTCGGACCCAGGTGAGGACAGGCACTCCTGCCTTCTCACTCAAATGTTGCCTGCCACGCCCGCATCCTGTGCCTATAAAAGCCCTGAGACCCGAGCAGGCAGGGACACAGGCTGGATGTACAGAGGAGCACGCGTACAATGAGAATTCCACACCCAACCAGGCGGCAGTGGCTGACACAGACCTGGATGACCCTTGGAGGCTGTCCCTTCAAGTCAGCTGTGACCTTTCCTGAACGTGAGGAAGGAAGGAAGCTAGCTGTGATCTTACCACAGCTGTCAGTCTTATGGCATTTAATATGCATCATCTTACATTTCATATGAACCCAGTAACAGAGATTAAAGCTCAAAGCTTCAGGTTTGGAGACTTGGATGAGTATCAACTGGAAGCATTTTAGAAATGCAAGTTCCTGGGCTCCCCGTAAAACTCACTGAATCGGAAACTCTTGGGTGGGGCCCAGCAATTGTGCTTTAACTAGCTCTCTCTTAGGTAAGCTCAAGTCTGGGAATCACTGCATTATATGATGGGCATTGTTCTCCACCTTTTATAGAGGAGAGAAAGGGACTAACAAAAGATACATAATTGGCATATGGCCACCACTGAGGCTGCTTTTGAATAAATTCATGTGATTTTAAAGTTAAAATTTGCAAGTGCCTCAAGCGATCTGCTGAGTCCGCACCCTGAGACATACATATACATCTTTCACAGGGTGGCTCTTGACATCCAGGGGCGGGGGGGACTTTTCTAAATAGCATCAGGAGATTTGGGAGCAACACCAAGATCTGAGCACAAATCCTGCTCAGAGCTGAGCTTTGTGTCCACCTCACCTCATCAGCTTCCCTAAAATTAATATTGGCAGGCAACCGTATTGGCCTTATGTGTTTTATTTTTCTAGGGGTGTAGGGCTGGGGGAGGTCCTTTCTCTGTGACCTTGAAACTCCTGGTGCAGACCCCAGCACCAGATTCTCCCCCTCTCCTTCTAGGTTTCTGGTTGAGCATCCTCCCTGTCAGTCCATCTGCTACTTCATGCCTCATTTGTGGGGATCCACAGCACTACCCCAAGTTACAGACCAGCATGGAGGGGACAGGTTCTGGGCTATCAAGAGGCCACCAGGGGTAAGTGGCAAAGGCGAATGTGCTGAGACAGCCCCTCCCACCCCACTGTGCATACATGCAGTTCAAAGAGCCACTAGGTGCAGAGGAAAAGAGGCAACTAAGGCAGTGGATTTAGGGAGCACCTCGGCCGCTAAGGACAGCGGTGTCAGGATTTGTGAAGAAGGGGTGGGAAGGCAGATCTTGTCTTTTGAAAGGAGAGAAGAGAGACCTCCTCACAACTCTGGTGGCCAGGTTGGTCATCACGTGCTGGAATCAGCTTGGATCCCCTGCTCCATGCTCACCTTCATATCTTCAGGCTTCAGGGTCTGCTGAGCAAAGCTAACCAGGAACAATGGGACAAGACAGGAGGTCTGGAACTGCCAGATCATGGCTAGGAGGTTGAGATGACTCTGAGGTCCCCAGGATTTTAGCTCCTTTTGAGCCCCTGGCAGGGACCAGTTTGAAGAATCGCCCTCCAATCGCAGAGTGGCATTCATACACACCCACCTCCACTCCCTACACACACCCTCTTCCTCTTCAGTTCTAAACCCCTCGTCATCGAGCCTGCTCCACCTGCCTGGCGTCTGCCAGGTTCACACAAACGGCATTCTCTGCCTCTGGAAACTAAAGTCTGGGTGGGGTGGAGTTCTTATGAACTCTCTTGGAAGACAGGCTTTTAGTTATCTCAGATTTCTGAGGTCTTTTCAAAAGCCGTGTAATCTATGTCCTGATCACTGATACCTGATCTAGCCATGCAGGTTCTTAGGGCAGCAGAGCAGATGCTTTCCTCTTCTGGAACAAACCTACACATGTTCCCCAGCTCTTTAGCCTTCTCCTGTTTTTAGCTGAAAAAAATGGCTGAAGCTTTGACTACGAAGCTATAAAGACCATTGAATGTCATACCTGTCGGTGCCACTGAACAGCCGCTGACTCTGAAATCAAAGTTAATGTGTCTGTCCCCAGTTTCCTCATCTGTGAAATCAGAATAATAATATCTACCTTGTAGGGCTGCTGTGGCAATAAAATGTGGTAATAACTGTAAAGCACTCAGCACATGGCCTGACCATGGCAAACAACTACAACTGTATTCACACAGCTTCACGTGTGAGAAAACTGAAGCTCAGAGAGAGACCACATATCAGAAGTCACGGGGAGGGGGACAGAAGGCAGCTCTGCTTTCTGCTCCAGAGCCCTTGCTCTGGCTCCATTTGGATCATAATTGTTGTGATGAAATCTTTACTATCTGAGACAATTTACATTTGCTCACCTTTTAATAACGAGCCCTTGAGAGGTCACTAGACATTTCTTTACAGACCTCATCAGTAGGTCAGAGGACCTAAAACCACAACCTCATAGGTTTCGGTGTTCCCATATTCTTGATAGACTTTTGAGTACTTTGGGTCCTTGCCTCCAGCAGTGAGAAGTGGAGGTGTAGGAGCACACACTGAACGGGAGAAAACAAGCAGCATTTCATGTTCCTGGTCTGTCCGAAGGTGTCACGGGCTGCGATTGCCCTTCTCCCATCCTCCTTCGGAGACTTGTTCCCTGTTAGCTCCTTCCAGGAATTTTGCTGTCATCCCTTAGCTGTCTTCTCACTGTCAAGATCTTCTCCAGTCCCTATTTCCTTCACACACTACCTCTATGACTCTTCTGAAGGTCAGGTTTGTTGATATTGCTCATGTTAAAGTGCCTCGATTCCTCCTGAATTCTTACACTTTCAGTTTGAAATTCTCCCATGAAGCACTCAAGGTCCTTTCTGATTTAATGTCAGCCAGATTTCCAGATGTAACCCCCTTCCCTTCAGAAATGTTCTGATTCTGGCAGATAGAGCTGTCTTCATCATCAAAGTCCACCTATCTGAGGTTGATTCTTGATAATTTAGATCAAATCTTGGCAAATACTTCAGGATCATTCCTGAGAGATTTTAGGATACACGAATTACATGTTTTTATTCAAAATGATGGATACAGCTTTGTCAAACAAGACTTGAGAGGTAACTTTCTGAGGCTCGAGTCACAAATCAGGGTTCTGGTGAGCTTGACCAGGGCTGGGTCAAGAAAAGATCAGAAACACAGGTCAGAGGTCAGTTTGTCTCCATCACTGACTCCTTGGCCCAGTCAGGGTGAAGCAGTTTAGAAGACATGCAGAGACAGGATTCCAAGGAAGAGAAATGATTTATACAAGGTCACAGGGTGTTGTGGGTTGAACGGTGTCCCCCGAGAAAGATGTGTTGAAGTCCTAACTCCCAGGAATTCAGAATGTGACCTTCAAAGTGGGGTCACTGCCAATATGACTAGTTAAGATGAGGTCCTACCGGAGTATGGTTGGCCTTAATCCAGTATAACTGTTGTCCTGATAAAGAGGCAGCCATGTGAGTACACAAACGCCAGAGGAGGGTGCCATGTGAAGGCAGAGACAGAGCGGGGAGTCAGGCTGCTGTGACCGCAGGAACATCCAGGGCTACAAGACGCCACAAGAGGATTCCTTCCAGAGGAAGCATGGCCCTGCTAACACCTCCATTTCGCCCTGATCGCCTCCAGAACTGTGACATGATAAGTTTCTGTTGATCTAAGTCACCCACTTTGTGGTGCTGTGTTATGGCAGCCCTAAGAAACCAATACACAGAGCAAGTGGGTTTCAGTTTAGGGACAAGAAGGAGGTTCTCTCTGATTTCTTTCCAGATTCCTCCATTGCCTTATGTCTACACTCGCGATGTAGACATTTTCATTCTCAGCTTCTCTGATCAAAAGAAAACAAAAGTGTTTATTGTTTCCATATAGTCCTTCATCTTAGTTCTCGAATAAAATTACTTCTTCATGTATCTGAACCCTGACTTAAAGGTTCAAGTCTCCACTAGATTCCACCTGCAAGACTTTTGTGATGTAATCCATTTTCCTAGGTACCCCGGGCCTCGTCTCAGGGATTTCCTTCTCTGCATTACAAGTTGGAGACAGATTGCAAATCCAGACCAGCCATAGTTTTGTGATTCTATGCCACCCATGTTGTAAATTGCATTTTCACATTCACCATCTCATTTTGTTCTCATCACCAGAGGAGAAATGAGGCAGGAGAATTTACAAATGCGAGAGTAAGTTTAAAAATATATTTTCCCAATTTACAAATATGAGAGTAAGTTAAAAAGTGTAACGTCACTTGACTTCAAATCTAACTTTTCCTCTGTTTTTAAAAATCTCCTTTGACTTCTTCAAATATGCTAACTGCACATACTGTGAATTTGAAGACAGTGATGTTTTTGCTGCAGCTTTTTTTAAATTTTTTTCTTTAGGTTCTTTTTTGTTCCACATTTATTCATGTTTGTGCCAATTAGCACCTCATTTCTGAGGACACCTCAGATCCCCGCTGGCTGTGCCCTGAATCTTTAGCCTTCATTAAGGCAGTGGCCCCGACTCAAAGTCCTCCTCAGGATTCTGCCACTGTTTCCAACATTTCTACCCTCATCTGCTCCAGGAAATGTTTCTAGTGTTAGGTGAGACAACAAGGGCAATGTATGAAGAAGAATGTTTCCTTTCCTAGGTAGCGCCGTGTCTGTATTCCCACCTTAATGTGCCCGGAAAGTGCCACTGTGTCTACACAGAACTGTGACCGCCTAAGCGGCGCACAATGACAAAAGCTAAGTCACTCATTTGCCACAAAACCGGATGTCTCGCAACAAGGCACAGCCCCGAAGCTTCTGTGACGCAGGCCTCGCTGCTCCCTAGGAAGGAAGGCATGTGCCCATCGCACCAGGCCTGCAGGTCAGACTCCAGCTGCTAACCTCGGAGAGGACTGCGACGAGAACGACGACTGCATGTACTTCCTTCAGAATGGTGTAGTCTTTTCATAGTTCCTTATCCCTTGAGAAGTTAGAATCTCTTGATGATCTTATCTGACAAATTCTCACCTCGAGAAGGCTGAGACAAGAGAGAAACTCGGAAATGTCAGTGCTCCGATATGTGAGCTTCTTCACTCCATGTGTGGAGAGAAAGCGGTGCGGGAAGTGGAGTGACTGAGCCTTCAAACCTCACACGGCCTTGGCTGGGACACGAGCATTGGCCTGCGCTGCTGTAGCCATCACATCAAGCTAAGGGCCACAGGCAGGACGTGGAAAAACTGGACTTTCCGTTTGATTTTGACTGCCATGGGCTCTAGTCTGGTAGACCCCTGCAACTCTCAGTCTTCCTAGAGCCAAGGCCATGTGCTCCCCGGGCTGTGGCCTGCCTGGAAGAGGAACGGTCGGTAGGAAGAGGGTGGGCTGGGGAGGGCGGGTTGATTCCAGAGCTGGAGGGGGGATAATGTGGAGAAGAAACCGGGTAGCAATAGAGAGAGGAGAGAGAAACAAAAAACGCAGAGGGGAGGAATAAACTATAAAGCGGAAGCAAGGGAGGAGAACGAACACGTATCGATTCCCTTTTCCCTCCGCGTTGAGCATGCTTACATAGACTTTCTTATTTAATCACATCCAAAAGTGTCGTAAGGCTGATATTTTTCCCATTTCATAAATAACAATATGAATACTGAGTAAAAACAGATAATTTTTTCAAAGTTTCATACCTAGTAATACATCAGACTGACTCACACTTAAGTTGTGTTCTCATCCAAAATCCAAATCTTTTTTTTCTCTTCTGCAGTAGGGTATCTAATGGCTCCCAAAGGTATCAGGTTTTAATCCCTGGAACCGGCAAATGTTGTTTGGCACGGCACATTTGGCAGGTGTGATTAAGATAAGGATCTTGAGCTGGAGAATTATCCCGGGTTATGAGGAGGGGCCTGAATGCAGCCACACGTACCCTTATAAGAGGGATTCAGAGGGAGATTTTACTGCGGAAGACAGGAGAGCCAAGGCAGTGGGAGCTGGAGCGTGGAGTCACGCCGGGACGGGTCACAGCCCTTCCTTCTGTTTTCTGTCACATGAGCCTCGTTTCCTTCTAAGCCCTCACCTTAACATTCTCATTTCTAACAACACTCAGTTCGAGGCATTTTAACTTTTTAGTTTTTTGTAGAGAACGGGTCACACTCTGTTGCACAGGCTGGTCTTGAACTCTTGGGTTCGAGATCCTCCCAATGTGCTGGGATAATAGCATGAGTCACCACACCTGGCCTCTAGGCTTTTCCTATCCTGCACTTCGAAATTCGTCCAGCCTCTACCTATTATCCCATTCCAGAGCCACTTTGACATTTTCATGAGTTTGTACAGTAGCATCCTTTTCGGTACCATAGTCTGTGCTACTTTCCTGTAGCTGCTGTAATTAATCACCACAAATTTGGTGACTTGAAAGAATCAAACTTTATTCTCTGATAGTTTCGGAGGCCAGAAGTCCAAAGTCAGTTCCGCTGACCGCATCAGGCAGAGCTCTGGGGACGAACCTGTCTCCTGTCCCTCTCAGCTCTGGGTTGCGGCTTTCTTTAGCTTGTGCCTGCGTCACGCTCATTGCTGCCTCTGTGGCCGCATTTCCTTTTCCTCCTCTGTCTAAAGTCTAATCTTCCTTAAAGTATTTAAAAGCTGACAAAAGTGTAGTGGATAAGTAGTAACTAAATACTAATATTTTGTTTTTCTTATGAGAGCCAGTATCTCTCCAGGTTGAGCTAAACGTCCGATTTGAAGGCCGCCTGTGGCTAAGACGGTCTGTGATTCTTCAGCCAACAACCGGTGTCCACGAGTTCAATTCAGTTCTGACCCCAACTTCCAGAGTTCACATAGACCCCGTAGGTTAAAGGTTTGGTCCCCCAACCCTGCCCCCATTTCAGGTCTATTCCTAAGTCTTGGCGGGGCCACGTGGACTTCTGATCAACTAAATTGGAGGTTTCCATAATCTCCCCTGCATGTTCAGTCTTGCTAAAACGACTCACTGAACTCAGCAAAACACGACTTCAGTTTATTGGTTTAGTATTATGAAGGATACAACTCAGGAACAGCAAGTGTATAGGAGACGGTCTGGGAGGAGTGGGTGTGTTCACTTCAAGTGTTTACCAACCTGGAAGTTGTCTAAACCGTGTTTTCTAGAGGGCGGTTGAAGTTCATTACATAAGGATCATTGATTTAGTTATTGGCCATTGGTGGTTGAACTCAATCTCCAGCCACTCTCCTCTCCCTAAATCTAAACCAGATTCTGCCTGCAGCGGTGGTGAGGACACAGTTGTCGATTTACCTAGCCCAGGCCTTGTGACTCGAAGGAGACAATCTCTAAACTTCACTGAGCACCTGCTTCTCGTGCATAGTGTTGCGGCCTGAAAAACGTGTTCTGTAAGACATATGTTTGAACTCAATATTTATTGATTCTTACTCCTGTTTCCCAGTCTTCTAGGAGTAACCATTAGTCAGATAAGTTCCAATGATGAGAATTTCTGAAAAGCTGAGAAAATAAACTGTCCGCCTTAAAAGGGACTTTGGTGACTTTTCTGATCCAGCTCCCTGTTTGTGCAAATAGGTAAGTTCAGGCCTGTAGGGGAGCGGTCTTCTCCTTCTTCCACAGTTCTATTAAGTTGTTGGTCGTGGTTTCCACTGTGTGCTGTGGTGTGAGGCATATTTATCCTTTCCTGGGGAGCAGCAAGGATTTGAGTCACAGACTGCAGAATTTCCAGGTGGGAGGGCATCTGGGTTTGAATGGTGTGGGTTACTCAAATTCCTGGACGTGGGCAAGGACGCAGTGCTCTCTCCCCCACGTCCCTCCCAATCTATTAAAGCAGGAGCAATAGGAACACCGCCTAGGGGAGTGCACATCATTTCTCTCACCACCTCCTCACCCCAACCTCCAAGAAACAGACTTCTTCCTGGAGCAGGTTGGAGGAGGAAAGCTTGGCATTAGCAACAGACCCTTCAGGAAGTCTGCAAGTCAGGGCCAGCTACCTCAGTGAAGGCTCAGGTTTAGGGCCAGAGCCAGCTTCAACCATAGGTGAGTCCCAGACTTCATCGTGTTTAGGGAAGAAGGTAAGAAAGTTAAGAACACGTGAGAATGAAAATGCAACGCAAAAGGACGGTCGGTGATCTCTCTAGAATTTGCTTCCATTTCTGACCCCATACGTTATGAGTAACTGAGCCTCAAGGCTGAAGCAACACGTGGATTTGAAATTGAAACTCAAGTTTATGGTCTAGATTTACACTATTATGAGACTTTGGCCAAGTCGCTTTTCATTTCTGAACTTACTTTTCCATTGCAAATTCGAGCTAAAGATGCCCATCCTACCTCTGTGACTGGCTGATTGTGAGCACTAAATGAAATTACTGATGTGAAAGAGGCTTGTAAACTGTAAATTCTATATATATAAACATAAGTAATAGTAACAAAATGGCAGACTTGCAGTAGATCCTATGCTTCATGCTCACAAAACTAGAGCAAGGAAAATCCTGGGGGCCTGGATGGAGACGCCAGATCCTGAGGGAGATTGTCTAATTCACAGAAAACAGTCAAGTAAAACCAAAGGGTGGACAGAGATCTCTAAGTCAGATTTGGGTGCTTGCAGAGGCTGTGGTTTGAATCTGAATAAAGAGGTGTACTGCCCCGAGAAAGAATCAAACCTATTTCCTTTCTAATGAAAGGAACCAAAAACAAAAAGCCTGATGTTAGATTTCAGGTAGGGTTAAGTCATTACCAGAAACAAGGACAGGGAGGCGGAAAGGCTTCATTTCAGTTTGCCATCTGCCACTCACTAACTGCGTGACCGTGGGCAAGAGACTTATTCTCATAAGATTACTACCTCAAGGAAAGACCGAGTCTGCTTGGGAAAACCGGGCGGTCATTGAGACATTGATTTCACACCCAGGTGTCCCACCTCACTTAAGATCATGAACTGCTTCTAATTACAGGATTCTTAAAGTCTGGGAAGTGTCAGACTTTATGGCTTAATTAAGGCCTGGATTGGCTTTTCAGCATTAATCTATGGCTCAGGCTGCAAACATTTGCACCTAAAATCCTGATAGGTAGTTGGGGCATGGTGGGTCACACCTGTAATCCAAGCACCCTGGGAGGCCAAGGCAGGTGGATCATCTGAGGTCAGGAGTTTGAGACCAGCCTGACCAACATGGTGAAACCCTGTCTCTACTAAAAATACCAGAAAATAGCCGAGCATGGTGGTGGGCGCCTCTAATTCCAGCTACTCGGAAGGCTGAGGCAAAATCATCTCTTGAACCCAGGAGGCGGAGGTTGCAGTGAGCCAAGATTGCGCCAGCCCTTGCACTCCAGCCTGAGCAACAAGAGTGAAACTTCGTCTCAAAAAAAAATCTGATTAGGTAAAATTTAATAAAATTGTATTTCCTGTCTTTCAGTGGGAATTTTGTCCTGACAAATTACATATGTGTATATATAATTTGCATAATGCATATAATTTGGACCAGGAGAGGTGAGATCTCAAAGATCTCAGCACAGTTGACCTCCAAGTTCAAAAATCTAAACCCAAGGAAGTGTGTGTTGAAGAATGGAAAGAATGTAGCTGTCTGAGATTCACACGGGGATGGGACTCAAGACTAGAAGGAGGCTAAGAGCACCTCAGGAGAGCTTCAAGGCTCTGGGCTTCCAGGCTACTAAGAGGGGTACTGGCCACTTTCACAACAGCAAAGACATGGCATCAACCTAAACGCCCATCAACAGTAGACCAGATAGATGCCTCGCTGGAGGTTCTGGATCTGATGTTATCATAAACTGGTTAGCGTCACTGGCTCTTCATAGGGGAGAGCCATCATCAGACAGGTGGTTGAGCTTCCAGTGGCAGGAGGTTAAAGGAGAAAGGATGGAAATGAAGAGCCTGGAAGAGAAGACAAGTAGGAGATGGTTTCAGCATTCCAGAAAAGAAGCAACAGGGATTTGCTGTGTGGCTCCGGCTGAAGGGGAAGAGGGGGCTGCTGCTAAGTGAGGCGTCGGGGGTGAGGACAAGAGGTGCCTCCCTGGGCCTCCTGCGGAGCGCGAGCTCCCTGGACAGAGTGCTTGCCTGCGGGGACACTGAAACGATGGAACAGGGCTTGGGAAGGCCATCTGATCTGACCACTGAGGCCCAGTTTAGGATGAAGGTTTCTCTTCTGCGCTAGAAGTTAGTTGCTGTGTGACAAACAAGGAGGAAATGGCAAGGAAAGTAAGGAATTTGTAACCGCGAGGGAAGGGCAGCCGTCGCTGAACGCAGGCTCTGGGAAGGTCAGGCTTTCTGTCTGAGCACCAGCTTGTTCATCTGTTGAATTAACACAGGGGGATTTTCTTGGGCTGGGTCCAGTGCTGAGTTTAAGCTCTTTTTTCCCCTAAAATTAGCCCTATGAAGTTCACATTACTCTACCAGTTTTACAGATGAGGGCCGGAGGGACACAGAGCAGCTTGCCCCAAGTCACATAACTTGGGAAGGACTGAGGCTTGACATTTTAATCTCCACGGTTCTTTGAACTGTGATAGAGGGGAGGAGAGTCAGCTTCTGGGGCAGGAGGTGCCGCAGGGCAGGAAACCTGAGGGCTTTGCGTGTTTGCGGCTGGGTCGGGCATTGCATGGGTTCCTCCCTCAGATTAGAGGTCTCTAGGAAGAGATCCGACATCTGAGAAAACAAAAAGCTTCTGTTTTCCAAGAGAGCTCATGAATGCCCAGACTCCCACAGACTGGCGGAGAATTAAACCCAACTCAAGACTTCGGAGAGGTGGGGGCAGGATTTTGTGTGCCCCTGGGACAGGCAGGCTTGCTGGAGGGGGCTGGTTGAAAACGAACTTAGAACTGGAGGGGAAGAATTTACCGTTTCCTAAGCATCCAGTGCCGCTCCTATGGGAGAAGGAGAGACGTGTGGGAGAGCGGTGAAAGGAAGCAACCCTGAGCCCCTTCACCAACCCACAGATTTTTCGGCATCTCCTCATCTGATGAGAACCCGCTTAGTTGCTGAATTCACTCCTTTCTTGTAGTTTCAAAGCATTGGAAACAGCCATACACCAACACTTTCCTGTCTGTCATATCTGTCCTTTTGCCACTCCTTCTCTCTAAGAGGTAGGAAAATGGCAGTGGATTGGGAGCAAAAAAAGTTTAAAATTTATATGAGAGAATCCCTGCACAGCATAATGATGATAAATGGCATAAATTTAAGAGTTTGACTCAGTCCTTTGAAACCGAGGTCCAAATGGGAAAAAAAATGAGTAATTTTTTAAATTTTAAGGAGCTAATAATCTAATGAGGAATATATAAGTTTTTCAAGAATACAGATAATATGCATATTAAACATATTAAATATACTTATGATAGTGAGAGGATGAAGAGTGGAGTTTGGGAATCAAAGGATATAAATAATAAAACAAGAGAGGGCCTTACAAGGACAAATGATTGTGAACTTAGGAGCATGATTAATTAAACATTAGCGCTAAGAGTCCAAAAATTAAAGCCGTATGTTAGACAAAAAGGAACAATGTCTTGGTCCGTCTCCTGTGAAATCAGCAGGGATTAACGATGTTATTTATGTGAGAAACCCAGCAATTCCTGGGGCTCCAGGTGGGCATTCATCAATTCATATACTCTAAAATTTTAGCCAAGACTACTGAGCGGTTGTTAGAAATTGTCCCTGAATGAATGGGGGCCTGTATGCCAGTTGAAAGGGAAGCAACTTTATTCCTAGAGGAACTTGTGTCTCATTTCCATGGTTCTTGTAGGGTTCTGGGTTTCCAGGCTATTAGGAGGAGTGCTTGCCATATTCACAATAGCAAAGACATGGAATCAGCCTAAATGCCCATCAATAATAGATTAGATAAAGAAAATGTGGTACATATGCACCATGGAATACTATGCAGCCTTGAAAAAAAGATTATGTGCTTTGCAGGGATATGGACGGAGCTAGAGGGCATTATCCTTAGCGAACTAATGCAGGAACAGAAAACCAAATACCACATGTTCTCACTTATAAGTGAGAGGTAAATGATGAAAACACATGGACACATAGAGGGGAACAGCACACCCTAGGGCTTGTTAGAGAGTGGAGGGTGGGAGGAGGGAGAGGAACAGGAAAAATAACTAGTGGGTACTAGGCTTAACACCTCGGTGATGAAATAATTTGTATAACCCATGACACAAGTTTGAGTATATAACAAACCTGAACTTAAAAGTTAAGAAAAATAGAAAAAAGAGGAATGCTTGCAATTTTTGTAAATATAAAATTATTTTTAAAAAGTTATTTACTTTTTAAAGCACCGCATTCAGAATGTCAGATTATTATCCAGAAAGCTGGCAACATCAGAATTCCCCATTCCCCCACGCATCTCATAAGAGCCTCCGAAACCAGACTGAGCCCAGGCTGGGAACCAACATTCCTTTTAACTTCTGCCAACCTGTTAAGTGCAGACTGTGTATTTTCTTATTTATACATCTTTGATTATTGGTGAGAGAGAACAGTGTATCCTATTACAGATGCCAGTTGATTTTCTGTGTCATGCCCGGTTTTTTCTGTTGGTCTGGTAGTTTTCTTACTGGTATATAAGCACTTGAAAGCATTTGTATTAATCTGCTGTCCTTTGCATACATTGTGACTATTTCCTGTCCTCAGGCCAGTTTCCTTCCAACTCTTTTTGAGAGATCCTAGATAGCCAGCCCATCTCTTGATTTTTTTTTAAGCTCAAGTAGTATTAGAAGTAACATTTGGAATGTCTGCACCAACCCTTTTGCAGTGACTTTACTGCAGTACCTGGGAGGCTGTGTCAGCCTCTATACACTTTCATCCCTTGAGGAAAAGCAGACAGTAGTCTTTAGGGACCTCAGAGGGGTTGCCATCACCCATTTATAATTTTCCCGGAACTTATGATTCTCAAATCCTCATTGCGCTGGTGAGCACTGGGCGCTCACAGAGGCGTGTGTGGGAGAGGATGTGGTTTGCGCTCTGTGGTCCTCACGCCCACCTCATGCGTCGGGAATCCTTGCAGCCCTGCGATTGGCCTGTGCGGGCTTGGGCTGAGTCCCTGCCAAAATGCCAAAAGACTGCAGAGGGGGGCAAGGACCTCAGGCCCCCAGACTAGCAAGCGACAAGCACTAGTCATGACTGTGCAGTTAAGGGCCATCCATCTGCTCCCCGTTCTCCTAGCCTGCTTTGTGCAAGCAAATCCCAGGCAGGGGAAGATGAAGGTGAGTGCGCTTCGGACAGGGGCGGTAGTCACTCTTCCGTCCTGCTTCTAGATCCTGCCCTCCTGTCTTTCTGTAAAACTCAGACTCCTGATGTCTTCTTTGCCGGTTCCCCTAAACCTTGCTTTTTTCCTCCTTGAATTTTCTTCACTCCTATGGATGGGTGTTCCTTGAGCTGAATATGACTAGGGAAGAAAGGGTGTGCATACAGTAGTCCTTTCTCCCTTTCTTCAGGGGGAGCCCCCTGGAGACCTCTCCAGCCACCTCACGTCAGAGCTGGGACAGCGATGGGCCTTACTGTAGGTGGGGACTCGGGTTTAGAGGAGAGGCTGAGTGGTCTCGTCTCAGACACAGCTCCGAAGAACCCCTTGAAGACTAGGAAAAAATGAATGTGGAAGCTTTAAGGATGGATAAAGTCAGAGAGTTATCAGAGAAACATAAAGCATGAAAAAAAGATCAGGGCCCTACAATTTGGAGTCAGGCATCTTGGATTCTGGCCTCAGTTCTCTGCCTAATTCATGGCCCATGACCTTATTGATAGGACACGTGTGTCTGGCAGCAGAAGGGGCAGTTTGGGAAAGGATAATAATGAATGAGGTAACGTGGAGGCAAAAAATAATCATGAAGTAAATGGGCTTTAGAAAAGTGGCCTCTGTTTTCTCATTGTAAGTTTATGGGTAACAGCAACTACCTTTTGGTGGGTGAACCGCAGTTGTTATGCGTATAATACATTCTACAAAATACAGCCCTAATTAGATCTCTCTACCCCTCGCCTCTAAAATTAACTAGATAGCTTCCTGGCTGAACTTCTGTTTTGAGAATTGATGTGGTTTTTATGTTACCTGTGGTGCTTAATTGAGTGTGGAGACTCTGGGCTGCAGAGTTTGCTTAATAAAAACTGCATCTAGAGATAATTGATAAATGTTATATGGAATTCAGTAAATCGGGAACAGCAGTCCATATCAGAAGTAAGCTGGACTAAAAGGAGTCTTTGAATTGAGAGTCTAAGCTCTTGCATCCTGCTACCCAACATGACTGTGAGTGATTGTCATTGCAGTAGCAAAAGAAAAAAAAGGGCAAATTCTTGCAAATGTTTAACTTGAAACTAGGCAGCATGGAGATAGGAATGAATGCTTTTACACAATATTCTCTTTATAGATGCCTCAGCTTTGATGGTGCATGTATGTGTGTATAAAGTTAGGGAAAGGTGTAGAAACCTGCATGGAAAGATATCTTTTTCCCCAAGAGTAAGAAGTGAGTAGCTGCAACCCAGTATGCTAGTGGTAGAATCAGTGGGCTTACAGGACTGGACAAAAGTTGTGTTGTGTTGTGTTGTGTTTCATATTACTCCTTCTCTGAATGGGGGCAGATGCTGTTCAACCAAAATCCTTACTAGACTAATGCATTTCCAGGAAGCCTAGTTTAATCCTAGTTTAAGTCTGGACATTCCTTACCAGATAATATCCTTCTGTCTTTTCTCCAGCCAGCTCCTTTCCACCTTTTTCGCACTGGATGGTTTGGACATATAGCTTCCTTTTCATATTCCTGTTGTATAGATTCTGTATCCTATGAGCAGTTTATGGCAGCTTCCTTAGTAAAAGAAAAGGGATCCACATGTGCTGGGGAGCCCTGTGGCCTCAGTACACTTTGGGTACTGCATGAGCCCTGTAAGGGTCTAGAGACAGAGGAGGAATAAGATGAGACCTGCCCTGTAGAGGAATTTAATAAAAGAACATGCAATGAGAACTTCAGGCAGGACTCATTTCTGTTACGCGGAACGTAACAAATGTCGTGTGGACATCTGCTCAACTATTAATATGTTTGTGATATTTGAGAAGGAATCGGATAGGTAGAACGGAGGATGCAGGCGGACATTAGGCCCCTAGAGTACAGTGGGCTGAGGAGCCTGTTGACTGGCAGGTTGGATGCCTTCCGACAGACTTCAGAGACTCGCTTGCAGATGGACCTTAGGGTTCCCCATCGCCTTTCGTGAGAGCTTCCAAAAGCTGGGATTTCACAGTATTGGCTTACACAACCACCACATTAGTCAGAGAGGGACAGGAGAAAGTGATTCAAGGGGGTAACAATATTAGATTCTGGAATGTTAAACATGGAAGCCCCCTTGAAGTTCTAGTAAGAATCTGGATAAATATCTTCATTTCACTCCTGGGGAAACTGAAGCCCAGGTTTGGGAACTGCCCAGGTTCACCAAGGAATTTAACAGTGGAGCTGGCCTCTGATTGCCAGGGCAGTCTTTCCACTCTACTTGCTGATAAGTGTAAGAAGTCAGAAGACCTGGGGAAAGAGAAGCAACTCGGGTATCCTAAGGATAGGTCAGCAATTAAAAACCCGCCCTTCTCAGAGCCCAGGCAGGAGGCCTTCCATCCAAAGCCAAGGACTATCCTCTTTTTCACAGAAGCCTGAAAGGCAGGTGTGCTTTTCGCTTTGGCCCCACTTACTTCCAGCGCCTCCATCTCAGCTTATGAGTCAGTACCCTTCTCCATTATCTGTGCATGTCCTGACATCTCACATCTTTCAAAACAGGAGACCGGCCGGGTGCGGCGGCTCACGCCTCCCAGAGTGAGGCCGAGGTGGGCGGATCACGAGGTCAGGAGTTCAAGACCAGTCTGGCCAACACAGTGAAAGCCTATCTTACTAAAAATACAAAAAGTTAGCCCGATGTGGCGTGTGCTCCTGTAGTCCCAGCTACTGGGGAGGCGGAGGTTGCGGCGAGCCGAGATCGCGCCAGTGCACTCCAGCCCAGGCAACCGTGCGAGACTCCGTCTCAACAAACAAACAAACAAACAAACAAATAGGAGACTTGATTCTTGTGTGTGTGCGGGGCAGGCTGGAGGGGGGCGGGTGCATAGTAAGTGTATATATGTAGAGGATACAGGAAATGTTTTAGTGCAGACATGCAATGTGTAATAATTATATAATGGAAAATGGGGTATCCAGCCCCTCAAGCATTTATCCTTTTTTCTGCAAACAACCCAATTATACACTTCTAGTTATTTTTACATGTACAGTTAGATTATCACTGACTGTGGTATCAAACACCAGGTCTCAGTCATCCTTTCTAACTGTCTCTCTTTGTACCCATTCATCATCCCGACCTCCCTCTCATTCTCCTCGCATCTTTCCCAGACTCTGGTAACCATCCTTCTACTCTCTATCTCCATGAGGTCAGTTGTTTTGATTTTTGGATCCCACAAATAAGTGAGAACATCCTGTGCTTGTCTTTCTCTGTCTGGCTTATGAGAGTTGGATTTTTTCTTCCAAGTTACAAGAACCAAGTTTCAGTCTTGTCATTGACACTTTAGACAACTCTTATTTGTTTTCTAGGTCTTGGTTAGAACATTTGACTTCTTTGAAAGGTTACACAGATGCTAAGAATTCTCGTTGCTAATATTATCCCTTTAAAAAAAAATCTTCCACATGGGTTGTCACAGAGATCAAAAAGGCACCATCTATGACTATGGGGCCATCATGCTTAATAAGAAGGAACACGTTCCCCTCAAGGGCACGTGGGCAAGCACGTCCTCTTTGTCAACGTGGCCGCCTACTGTGGTTTGACAGTGCAATATCCTGGTAACAATTCATAGCTACATCTCTTTAGGACTAAATTTTCCAGTCGATTATATTCTAAATTATACTTGGAGTTATATTTTAATTCTAATTATGTACCAAAATAAATACTCATAATCAGGTGACTTCATCCCCATGTCACCTGATGGGGACAAGACCAAATTTGGTCAGCCTCGCTTGTTAGCAAAGTTTGATGGGAATGCGGCCACCCCTGTTCATTACACATCACCTGTGGCTGCTTTCATGCTGTTCGGTAGAGGGCAGCCGTTGTAGGAGTAATGGTGACAGAAACCATACGGCCCACAAAGTCTGAAATATTTGCTGGGCCCTTTACAGAAAAAAGGTGCTGACGCCTTCCCCATGCTGTCTCAAAACAAAACAAAACAACAAAAAATAACAAATCAACAGATATGATACAGTACAGTAGGTACCTTTTATGAAACACTGATTTTTAGACATAGAGAATGCCAGAGCTGAAAGAATCCTAAAGAGTGCCAAAGTGAATTGTTCCTGACTGCTGGACTGTCAACCGACAGGTCCATGTTAGGCCTTCGTATATCGTTGGTGAATTGAAGACAACACAACAGTGTATCATGCCACTGCACGCAGCCGGGGTGACACAGTGAGACTCCGTCTCAAAGAAGAAACAACAGTGTAAGAAGTTACTTTATACACTCAACTCATCGAACTTACAGGGCTTCCTTTGTCTAAAAATTATGACCCGCATGCGGTTTATTCTTCCAGTGCTCTTTTTAAATTAAGTGACAAAATGATGGTGTTTAAAAATTTTTTTGTTATTTGACAAAATATTAGTAATTCAGTGTTGGTCCCTAAAGATAAGGATTGAAATGTACTGGCCCATGGAACCCTCAGACCTGGGAAACCACATTCAAATCCAAGCTATTACCTTGGAAGAAAAGGAAACCAAAGCATAAAAGGTGACATGTCTTATCCATGGCAGCAAAACGTTGTGATGGGGTTGTGCGGAGAAATCAAAAGAGAGCGGATTTTGCTATAATATCTACAATATTCTTGGTGGTTGACATAGTGGTGATTCAAGAATCGGTGGAGTTTATTAGGAATAACAGGAAGGTAAAACGTCTAGGTACAGGAAGGAGTGGATTACCTGCGGGTGAAAATCGTCTGGATCATCTGGGAGCACAAATAGCGTTGTTTCTCTTTCCCATCCCTCTGCTTTAGCACTCCTGTCCTCAGCCCTCTGAGATTTTGGGCACATTCGAATCTATATCCTGGGACCGTCCAAGTCCATGACATCCGTTGGAACTTTGAGAAGTCCCTGGTGGGGCCCGATGGAATCCCTGTCCTGCGCTGGTCCCACCAGGCCAGTCAGCTTGTCAAGGCAGATATCCTCGCCTGCGTGAAGCAGTTCAAAACCAGATAGGAAGGTGGAGTTAAGGGCAAGCGCCGTCCTGCTTCCCACCTAATGACTTGCTCCCTCTCCCCACCCAAAAAGCGAACCTCCGTCTTCTCACCACTCTCCTCCTACGTGGGCTCCACCTGAGAAGATCACCTGCACATCCTGCCAGCTTTCCACTCTCCACACACTGGGTTTGTATTTGAAGGCCACTGCTCATTTGCCTCTCAAGAGTATGTCAAGAAGACTGGAAAACACGGAAACCTAAAGTCCCCAGAGCTCTGTTCCGGGTTGAATGACTCATGTCCAGCAGACCGAAAGCATCCTTCCCTGACAGTGGTTCAGTGGGCCGTCACGTCCTGAAGAAGAGCGGTCCTAGACATCTGACTTCCAACTCTCGCCACCCTAGAGCTGTAGAAATAGCGGTGGGGTCATAGTCACACACTCTAGGTTCTACTTCATAGCACTTTTTGTCTCCTAGGACAAACGTGTTTCATCAGTGTCCGACTGTTTTGTCTGTTTTCATCCACGGCACCCCTCCCCTGGGCAGCCATTCTCCTGTGGGAGCAGGAACGTCGCTTCACAAGAAGAGGCCTCTGCACGCTGCTGGGACCCAGAACCTCTCTGTTTGGCCCTGCAGAAGTCTTCCTTACTGGCTGGTCTTTAGTGCATTCCGGTTTGGGCACCCGGGCAGGAATGCCCTCTGTCCTGTGAAGGATGGTTTCCCACCTCCACCCTGGACCCTCAGCTTCAGCATGAGCCTGCCAATGCCTCCAGTAAAACGTTTCCTGCGGCATTGAAGACCTCTGTGGGGGTTTTTAATCCCTTCTGGTGCTTGAACTCATTTCATCTCCCTCCTCCTCCTTACTCTGTCACAAGCGATGCATTGCCCACATGATCTGAGCCCCTGGACAGAAAGATTGACGTTTGCAAGGTTGTGACTCGATGGCTCTCAGTTGTCATTCCTCTTCAGGAATTGCCTCAACCCAAGTTTGTCCTTTTTCCAGGGCAGCCTGTATCCAATCACCGGTCCCTGAGAGGCATGAAGGCCAAACCCTGACTGCTAAGCTTAGCACAACTTTGAAGGCCCATACGAGCCCTAGACATGCACCAGGAGTCGGCCGGTAGCATTTTGTGCCCGCGCTGCACCCCGATTTCCCCCTCTGACAAATCCTGCTTTTTTCTTTGCCACCCCCAGCCCTCCACATGGATTCTCACTTAATGCCCTCGTCAACTTCCTGAATGCAAATATCCATCTTAGGGTCTACTTTCTAGGGAATCCAACCAGTAATTGTTGGTACCAAATACGATCTGAGAAGATGCTAAGAAGAGATACTGAAGCTGAATTATTCAGCGTCCGGTTGATGATGAGGAGATGGCTGAAGCACACACAACCACACCACCACTGGCACAAGGAGCAGTGCGGTTGGGAAAACTTTTGCCAAACTTGAGCTGGCGTGGTAAACCGGAGGAAGGGTATGCACCGGCAGACGTGAAGTGTTAGGTGCCTGGGAAACGTGAGGGGAACGGATATTATGATGTAATACAATTGGATGGCCATGGCCAGAGGAAATTGATGGTCTGGAGAGACGGCTGAAGACTGATGATGATATTTTACTAAATTAAGGCGAAGCGTGAAACTGTGCCTCCTTAGGATGGCAAGCCATCTACCAGCAGGTTTTAAAAGTCAGCTTTCAGCCAGGTGCGGAGGCTCACGCCTGTCATCCCAGCACTTCGGGAGGCCGAGGTGAGCGGATCGCCTGAGGTCAGGAGTTTGAGAACAGCCTGGCCAACGTAGTGAAACCCCATCTCTACTAAAAATACAAAATATTAGCCGGGCGTTGAGGCATGCGCCTGTCATCCCAGCTCCTTGGGAGGCTGAGGCGGGAGAATCGCTCGAATCCGGCAGGCGGAGGCTGCAGTGAGCCAGGGTTGTGCCGTGGCCCTCCAGCCTGGGCCACAACGGTGAAACTCCATGTTTAAAAAAAATTAGGGGACCAAAAGTTCATTAAAGTGGGCAGGTGAAAGCGGTTTCCATGCAGTGCTGGATCTCCACTAGATAACTGTATATCCCAGGAAGGCCGAAGGACATTCGGCCAGAAAAAATAAAAAGGAATGTGCTGGTGAGAGGGCTATTTGCTATGTTGTTCAGTAACTTTAACAAAATTTTAAAAAATATTTAATCTTTCTTTGTTAAACCTTTATAGAAAAAGCCTGACATTTAATGCAACAAGGTGAACAATGGATTTCTCAAGACGAGACTAGCAAATTTTCAAATAATGATATTACGATTTTTCTGCATTTACCTAGCCTGCGTTGCATCTGTATAACGCCAGCAGTGATTTTTTGAAGGAAATGCCAGCTCTCGAGTGTTTCCGAGCGGCAGAGTGTTTTAACTTGATTAGATTTAAAATCAGCGCGTGTCTGGATGCGCGGAGAGGCCGGCGCTTCATCCGAAGCAGCAAACAGCGCAGCCGAACGCAGTGGAGCGGCAGGAGGTGGAACGCAGCGACCCACGCGTGTGCTTTACACGCAGCCGGCTCGGCCTCCTGCTTTTGGCGGACCCAGGTGACTTTCTTTCGTTCAAATGCTTGTAAATGCTCGTGTGATTTGAGAGAAGCCGTGGGAAAATCCGCGCAGACAATCAAGGTACCGAGACGGCAGCGCGAGTCCCCGGCGTCCCCGAGTGGGAGGAGAAGGGCTCCGGGGCCGCGAACTCGGGGCTCCCTTCACGTTCGCTTTCAGCCCTATGCGTGGAAGTCCCGTGTGAGAAGGTGCCTAAAGGTCATATGATTTCACGCCTTTAAAAAAGATTGAAGAGTTCATCTTGAGTCTGTGTGAGCGTCTTATACCCTCCCAAGGCCCCCTCACCCGCGCGGCTCCAGTGGCGCAGCCGGTTAGCGCGCGGTGCTTATAAGACGGTGCACCCGTGAGCGACGCCGAGGTCGCGAGTTCGAGCCTCACCTGGAGCAGTTCTGCTGTTCTCCGCCCTGTAGAAATTCCAGAAGGGGGAGAGCTGACTGCGTTTGAGGCCCCCTTCGGCGAAGTGGGTACGGTCGTCGTCTAGACTGGGCTCAGATCCCTCCCCTGATTTGAGTTAGAATTCCCTGCCTAAGGCCATGGGTGGCAGACGATGTTACAGGCTCAGATGATTTTACAGGCTCAGGCCTGTAAGCACAGCTCTGTGAGAGGCCGCGGCGAGCTGGTCTCTTGAGTCCAGGAGTTCAGGACGAGGCAAGGGCGCACCTGTGCTTCCTGGGTGACCCCGTGAGACCCGGTCGCAAAGAAACGCGACCTTCAGTCTCAGGCCCAGATAGGTCGGGGATGGATAAAAATCAATGACGAGTACTCCTCTGACTTCTCAACGCTGCGAAACAAGGACGGTCTTGGGTTTTAAATCGCTGCGTTGTGGGGATTTTCTTGTCTGAATCTGCGTTCCCTACCTCAGTTTCTTCACTCCTCTGGAATCTTAACAAGCCCATGAGTCTATAGTTATGAGAGACGCAGGCATCGAGTATCAAAAAGGCAACCGGCGCATTGCAGCCTCGGGGGGAGCAGGAAGCCTGCGCGCGGGCCACCAACCTCACCCTCCGAGTCCCACGTGGGAGACACCCGGAGACCACGGCGCCCCTTCGCGCGCATGCGCACAGGCCGGGCCCGGCCCGCTCCTTTCAGCGGCTGCTGCGTTTGGAAGTCCTGACATTCTCCCCCATCTCATCGTGAGCTCCCGCCAGGTAAGGTGGGTTCAAAGTAAGGTCTACAGACCGACTTGAATTAACGCTTGGTTAAAAAAAAGCGATAGTGGTTAATTTACTTAATTTATTTAACCACGATGTACAATGAACATATCGATAGGAGGGCTGTTCACCATGTTGTTTGATAATAAATTTTCACAGTTGATTGACGGCCACAAACCCCTCCCATCGCCGTTTGCAGATCCATCTCTAAAGTGTGTGTGTGTGTTTGTTCTGTGGTGAGAGGGTTTCCATCTGCCCCCAGGCTGCAGCGCCGTGCTGCCATCTCACGGCAGCCTCCACCCCTGGTTCAAGCGATCCTCATGCCTCAGCTGCTAGAGTAGCTGGGATGACACCTGCGCCGCCACGCCTGGCTAATGTTTGTGTTTCTTAATAGTAGAATCGGGGTTTCACCATATTGCCCGGGCTGGTCTTGAACTCCTGAGCTCAATCGGTCCACCCACTTCAGCCTCCCAAAGGGCTGCGATTCAGGCGTGAGCCACCACACCAGGTCTGCCGTGTGATTCCTGCAGCAGCTTTAATCAAGAGGCCGACTCAGTTTCCCTCCCTGTTGTATGTGAGTTGACTTTATGATTTGCTTTGACCAGCAGCATGCTGTGCAGTGGTGTAGAATGGTGGTGTGGGAGTTCTGAGACAGGCCTCGAGAAACCTGGTCCCTTCCTTCTTAGAAGCTTGTCACCACTATGTATGCAAACCTCATGGAGAGAGTCCCAGCCATCTCAGCCGTGCTTGGCCCTCCAGCTGGCGCCCCACACGTGAGCGGGACCGTCGTGGGCCACCCAGGGTCTGTCAGGCTGCCAGATGACCACAATCACATGAGCGACCCAAGACAAAACCAACAAAAGGATTGTCCAGCTAAACACAGCTCAAATCCTTGACCTGAAGAAGTGTGAACAGAAGAAACAGCTGTTGCTTTCAGCCAGCCATTTGAGTGAGGCTTGTTACATAGATATAAATGATGGGTGTAAGCCATTGGCACAGTGCTGAGGACAGAGTAAGAGCCTAGGGTAAGTTAGGAGTTTATTACTTTTGGGGATCTTCTCATTGCCCCAAGAAGTGAGTCCTCTCTGCACAGAAGCTCCAGAATCATTTGCAATCCTGGGCTTTTCAAAGTTGCCCTTGCAGTAAAAGCTGCTGACGCCTCGTGTCCTTGCGCCAGGCTCAGAGTTCCTGCTCTGAGAGACCCAGAGCTTCCAGATCTCTAGAGCGAGTTGAGGTATGAATGGATAGATGTGTCTCTCGGTCCTTACCTGATTTTTGCAAACTAAGCTGCAGAGTCCACAGTCCTTTCTAGCTGCGCTTTCCTCGTGCTGGCTGTCCCTTCGGTAGGTGTGCTGATTTCCCTCGTCACCCATGACAAGGACAAAAGGGTTTGGTATCCATATTGAGAAACATTTGTACATTTAATTTTAAACAATTGAGGTAGTTTAGAGATGCTAGACAGTGACACTTGGTAGCTTGTTTCCAGTTTCCTAATATTTTTTCAAGAAAATTCTATGACACAGTTCTTACGTGTGGCATGCTTGTCATGCTGGTTAGAAGCTGGAGGTACAGTCTTCTTCTCCAGATACTCCTGAGTACCTTCCCACCAGACGGATACCAGGATCAGGCCAAACTTTCTTTTTTTTTTTTTGCTTTGGATTTTAAACTAAATCTGAACAGAAAGAAGCATCTGTGTGTTTTCTTTAGAAATGTTTCGTTTAATAGAAAAAAGTGAAAATGACAGTTGAACAATGTCATAAATTGTGACAGAATTTCTTGTGTAATTTCTTAGTCAAACTGTCAATCAAAAGTGAGTATGTCATGAAGACATTTATAGACAGAGTCACGCTCTCAGAAAATTCCTAGAGGCTTTTCTCCATCAAAATGATACAACACTGAAGAAAGGAAACACAGGGATCCAAAGCAGGGAGAAGGCAAAGTATATCCCGGGTCGGTGGGAGGAAGCCCCAGAAAGACCCCTGTGTAACACGCCTAGAGAACGCCAGATCGAAGCAGGGGACGAAGGCTCCAGAGAGGAGACCACTAGGAAAAATATTAAAAGTGGTGGGTTCTTTGAGGTATTTCTCCACATTGAGAGTTGCTTAAATTCCAGGAAAACAAATTGAGAATGAATTGGTTACCTGATCATAAAAGATGAAAAAGTAAAAGGCAGTTTAATAACTCTGCAGAAAACTAAAAGGCACATAAGAAATATATTCATAGCACTACATGGCACAGCTATGAATAGTTGTTATAACCAATAAACCCTGAAGTTTCAGGTATCTCCAGAGACTGACTTTCAACATGGAGTGAAAAGAGCCCCGGAGACCTACTCTCAAGTGAAACTGGTGAAAATTCTTTTTTTTCAAATTAACCACTTAAAAGTCTCTGGCAAAGTGCCCGGCACCATGGCTCATGCCTGTAATCCCAGCACTCTGGGAGGCCAAGGCAGGAGTTCGAGACCAGCCTGGTCAACATGACAAAACCCTGTCTCTACTAAAAATACAAAAATTAGCAGGGTATGGTGGCAGGTGCCTGTAGTCGCAGTTACTCAGGAAACTGAGGCAAGAAAATTACTTGAACCTGGGAGGAAGAGGTTGCGGCGAGCCTATTGCACCACTGCCCTCCAGCCTGGCTAGCAGAGCAAGACTCCATTAAAAAAAAAAAAAAAAGTCTCTGGCAAAGGTCTCAGGGCTTACAGCAAATGAAGAAATATCTATTCAAGAAAATCTACTAAAACTATGCTGCAGTATTTGTACTAGTGTTATGGTCTGATTGTGCCCCCTCAAACTTTGTATGGTAAAACTGAATCACCGTACGACAGTGTTAAGGGATCTTCAGACGATGAGTAAATCATGAGGGCTGAGCCCTGATGGCTGGATTAGTGATCAAAGGGCAGTGAGGGAGCTCTTTACCCCTTGCACCCTTCTGCCATGTGGGCATGCAGCAACACGCCATCTTTGAAGCAGAGAACGAGCTCTCAGCGGCCACTAAACCTGCTGGCAACTTAATCTTAGGTTTCTCAGCCATCTGAACTATAAGAAAGAAATTTATGTTGCTGATAAATTTCCCAGTCTACAGTATTTTTGTTACAGCAGCCCAAACGGACTAAGACAGAGAGGATTGCTTCCCCCCTCTTTCAGTGAAGTGAAAACGCCACTGCAGACCAGGGCAGTGAGGAACGCAGGGCTCCCTGGGTCCCGGCTCTCAGTCTGAGGGCTGCTATCCTGGGAGGCCAGAGCATCAGCGTTTTTCACCCTGCCTCCAGCTACTGCTTGTGGTTTCCCGTGATTGCACGTGAGAAGTTGCAGCATCCCAATCCTGTCTTATGGGTGGCTGGAGGCTCCGTCCTGGGTGTGTTCCCACTGTAAATCTTGGGACCCCAGCCACCCTGTCCCAGCTAGTAGGGCAGCGGTGCGTGCAGTTTCAAGCTGAGGCCTGAAGACCTCATGCCACCAGCCGACTACAGTGGAGGTATTAGAGAAAAGCACGGATTTCCCACCTTCAGCTTCAGAGAAATAACTCAGAGATTTTGCCTCACGGGAGAAGGCCATAAAACACGTAATTCCTAACCTCTTAGGGAAGAGATTTTTTTTCTTTTTTTTTTTTGGAGTCTTGCTCTGCTGCCCAGGCTGGAGTGCAGGGGTGCAATCTCGGCTCATTGCCACCTCCGCCTCCCAGGTTCAATAGATTCTCCCGCCTCAGCCTCCCGAGTAGCTGGGATTACAGGCATGGGCCACCATGCTCGGCGAATTTTTTGTATTTTTAGTAGAGATGGGTTTTCTCCATGTTGGTCAGGCTGGTCTTGAACTCCCGACCTCAGGTAATCTTCCCGCCTCAGCCTCCCAAAGTGTTGGGATCACAGGCGTGAGCCACCGCGCCTGGCCCAGAGGCAGTTTTTAAATGCTTCTGTACGTTCCTTCACACCACGTTTTGGGGGTGGTGTCTGTGTTCATTATTACTGTACTGGTCATTTCATGATTACAATTGTATGCAAAACTTACACAGAGTTTAAACGTGTGCAGTTTCTTGCACGGCAATTATGCATCAATGAAACTGTTCAGAGTCCATTTGGAAAGTATTACGGCATTCTGCAGGCGTAGCTGTCTTTTCCCTCCCTTTTACGTACTGTGGAAGAGATCACGTCTCGTTGGATTTATTTCCTTTGTTGTCGTCTTGAGATGGAGCCCCACTCTGTCGCCAGGCTGCGTGCAGTGGCGCGATCTCGGCTCCCTGCAACCTCCGCCTCTCGGGTTCAAATGGTTCTCTTGCCTCAGCCCAAGTCGCTGGGATGACAGGTGTGCGTCACCGCACCCGGCTACTTTTTGTATTTTTAGTAGAGACCGGGTTTCACCACGTTGGCCAGGCTGGCCTCGATCTCCTGCCTCATAAGCCCCGGGTAAGTGATGGGCCATGGGGTTTTCTCAGTGGGAAGATGGTTGACAACTAATTCAATTTATCTCGTAGTTTGACTATTCATTATTGCTATTCTTTCTTGAATCTCACTTGTGAGTCATGTTGTCCTAATAATTTGTCCATTTCATATAAATATTCTAATGCGTTCGGCCAGATTCTTTCCGCTTTTGTTGTGTTTTGACGTTTCCTGGTTTAATTTTTTGTTCTGTCTTTATGTCTTCCTGCCCAGACGGTTGTTCTGACTGTTACTGATTTATTGCAAAGGGCCTTCGCCTTTTGGAGAGGCCGCTCCCTCTTCGAGATCTCTCCCCGGCTCGCCTCTTCTGTCTCCAAGTCTTGTTAGCACCTTGGTTCCTCAGATATTTTGGAGTCCGACTAACTGGCCCCGCGCTGTGAGGGGGAACCCGGGAGCGGGCCTGGGAGGAAAGAACGCGTCGGGCCGCCCGCCGCAGCCGCCTAATCACGAGCGGGTTTTATGGCGAGTGTTCCTTCAGCGCCTCTAACGTGGGGAGTTTTCCTTTCCAAAGGGGCCATATTGAAACTGACGTCAGAAACACAAGGCTTTCAAGATACACGTTTTTAGTGCGTCTGCGAGTCAAACTTGTCGCCGAGCGCCCCGAGTTCAGAGCCCACGCGGCCGGCAGGCAGAGGGTCCGCCTGGCCCGGGGAGCGCCCCCCCCATCCCGCCCCGAGCTGCGGGCACCTGCGTGCCAGCCTGGCCCAGCGCTTCTTCCGAAGTACAAACAGCTGGAAGCTGCTGCGCGGGCCCCACCGGCATCGCTCGCAGCTCAGAAGCCATCAGAGATGACACTTTCCATTTCCACAGAGAGAACTGTAGAGACTTGAAGTTTGCTTCCCGAACGTGATTGGATGGTATAATTTGGCGGTGTGGGCGGTGTGCAGTGTTGCTTGAGAGTTGGGAGCGGGAGAGTGAAAAAGGGAGAACCAACCACGAAGGGATTCGAACCCTCAATCTTCTGATCCGAAGTCAGACGCCTTATCCATTAGGCCACGTGGTCCCACAACCGTTACTTATAAAAAATGCAACAAATGTTGTAAGTCTTGGCTATTAGCCTGGATTTTTGTATATATCTATTGCATGATTCTACTTAATATGACATGATTTCTGTTACTACCCTCATTTCAAAGATAGTGTAAATAATACAAAAGCTAAACAACTTTCCAGTGTCACACAATAACAGGTCGATGCAAAGTATTTCAGTTTTCTCCAAACTCCTACCCTTAACTTGACACCTAAAGTTACACCAAATGTCGCGCATGCGCCACGGTGCTTCTCAGCCGGTAACAAAAAGCTGCAAAGAAAGGGAAAAAGGAAAGGATCGCATGTCCCTCTGTAATCACTACCGCACGAGGTCCGTGTGCGTTCCGCGCTGAGCCCCTCTGCCAGTCAGTGAAAATCCGCAGGTGAACGGGAAAGGCCCCTCCGGCGACTTCTCGGCTCGGCCTCCAACTCAGCCGCCGCAGCTGCAGTCGTCGTTAGGACGTGGCCCCGCGCCCGCCTGCCCCGCAGCTGAAGGCCGTCTAGTGAGACGCCGGTTCAATCCCCCGAGCTCAGCGGGCGCCGAGAGGAGAGACCACGCGAAGACGCCTGCGATGCGCGCAGCCGCCGCGTGGGGGCGCCGCGGGGTCGGGGCGGGAGCGGCGCTTCCGGCCGGTAAGTCGACGTCCAGCCGCCTCGGCGCGGGCGTTTTCACTCCAGCTCCTCGTGGGACCCCGCCACCCTTGACTCGCAGGATTCTGACCTCCCACTAGTGAGGTGCGGGTGGGAAAAACACGGGAAGGAAAGGCGCGCGCGAGGCCTGGCCCGGAACGAACGCGGCTGCGTGGACCCTCTCCCGTGGGTGCCGGGGCGGGGTGAAGCCACGGGGCGGGAATCTCAGGCCTCTGGGGTCTCCTCAGGCATGTGGGGTCCCTTCTGGCATATGGGGTCTCCTCAGGCCTCTGGGGTCCCCTCCGACCTCTGGGGTCCCCTCCGACATGTGGGGGTCTCCGGCATGTGGGGTCCCCTCCGGCCTGTGGGGTCTCCTGCCCCATTCCTGGGAACTCTTGGAAAGCCGGATTTGGGTGTTTGTGGAACCCGCCTCTTGACGCCGTCCTGGCTCTCGGCTCTCCCAAGGCGGCTACGCAGATTCTCCATATTCCAGAACGGCTGGAGAAACGCTGTTCGCTGAAACGCTCTCCATGCGGCCGCCCCACCCCGAGGAGCCCGCGCGCTTTCTCGTGCCTTGAAGGAAAGCACCGCCGCGATTCTTAGCCCACCGGGTCACAGCGTCAGGCTGCAGGGGTCCGTCCTTAACCAGCCTGCAGGGGTTCACTGAGCACCCGGGAATCACTTATCCTGAGGCCTAAAGGATGGGAAAGCATCGGTTTTAAAAGAAAAAAGTGCAGAAAGAGGCCGAGCGCTGTGGCTGAAGCCTGGAATCCCAGCGCTCTGGGATGCGCGGGCGCGGGGATTGCGGCGTGGGGATGGCTTCAGGCCAGGAGTTGTAGACCGTCTTGGGCAACATAGCGAAACCTCTTTTTCTTCTCTCATTAAAAAAAAAAAAAAAAAAAAAAAAAAAAAGGGTGATCCAGAAGATGGCTCAGTATGTGCAATGCTATAAAAAACTTTGCCCAATTAATTTGAAAATTAAAACAGCAAATTCTGCGAAAATTATCTATTATGAAATTCGATTCAAGACGAAATAGCAAATAACTGTTACATAAATTGAACAAATAGTCAAAAATTGTCCTACAGAGAAAGTCCTAAACCCAGATATTTTCACCTGGAAGTTCTTCAGAACAATCCAGGAGAATAATTTCAAATGGACACGAACTTTGTCCAAACATAGTAACAGCGGCAAGAATTTTCACCTCATTTTCACCTTCGTCCTATTACCAACCCAGACAAAGACAGTGAGAGAAAGAAAAATCACAGGTCAGTCTCATTCGTGAACAAAAAAGGAGAAATCCTTAAAAAAAAAAAACAACTGAATCCACCAATGTTTAAAAATTATAACAAACCTAGATTTATACCAAAAGTAGGAGGTCAATTTAACATGAGAAAAACAGTGTTATGATTCACTACAGTAAGAAATTAAAGAAAAAAAAATACATGTTCACCTCAAAATAGGCAGAAAAAAGCATTTGATAAATTTCAAGAAATTAAAGGAAAAAAATGTTCACCTCAAAAGAGACAGAAAAAGCGTTTGATAAATTTCACTGTCCACTCATGGTGCAACTGTTAACAATCTAGAAATAGAAGGAAATTTATTTTACATAATTTAAAAATAAAAATAATCTACAAAACACAGTTCTTAAAGGTAAAAAGTTTAAAATACTTTACTTGAGATTGGGTATACAAACGGTATAATAGGAATCGCCACTTCTTTCCAGACAAAAGGAAAGTAAAAAAGGTATAATGCTTGGAAAGGAAGAAAGAGGCCGGGCGTGGTGGCTCACGCCTGTAATCCAAGGACTTTGGAGGCCAAGTCCATGGATTTAATCCATGGATTAAAGCCCATGGATCACCTGGGAGTTCTAGACCAGTCTAGAGTTCAAGACCAGCCTGACCAACATGGTGAAACGCTGTCTTTAATTTAAAAAAAGATATAAGAAACAGAGCTATCTTTTCTTTTTGTTTTTTCTTTAACAGATTGTGTACAAAATTAACACATTTTAAACTATAATTATTAAGAATCTTAACACATTTTCCTGATAGCTGTAACAATTTACGAAAGCAATGACGTGCAATGTAGAAAAACCTAGAAGTCACAGGAACTGAGATATTTTGATATTTCAATACCAAAAAATCACAAAAATATGGCATAATTTCGTTTATAGAAACTACAAACTAAGCATCCTAAAATATCTGTTGTTTACGGATATGAATATAATTAGTAAAGCTAACAAATAAGAGCAAGAGAATGATTATTCCAAACACGATTATAGTGGTCATCTCAGCATGAGGATGAGAGAGGTATACTGTAGAGTGCGGTAAATGGAATTTCTAAAATAATGGCAATGCTGTTTTTCTTAATGTGGCTTCATATTTTTAAAGTAAATTTTTAAATGGAAGCATAAGAAACATACAGAAAAGTACCCAAATACAAGTATATATAGATCACTGAATGTATATGAAGAGAATATGTCTTTGAACTCCCATCCAGATCTTCTGTTTCAGTGTATTGCCACTGTTTCCATCAAATAAGATCCTAGAACTAAGTGTTGTCACTTGAGCTATCACGAAATAGAAAATTATCAGTACCTCCAGAAGCCACCTTCATGCCCCCTCTTAAATCACATTCTCCATAAGGATAACCACTTTTTTTGACATCTAATATCATCTTTGAACTTTGCATATTTTCATACTCCATATAAATAGGATTATGCAATAAATACCCTCTTATGCCTGGCATTTGTGCAGGAATATGTGAAATTCATCCATGTTGTATTTAACAATTGTTCTTTCTCGTTGTATGTATATTCCACTATGAATATACCAATTTTTTTAATGTTATGAACAGCACCTCTCGGAAAAGTCTTGGATTTGCCTTTTTTTAAGCAGATATATACACAAGTTTTATTGGGTATTAAAATAAAGAGAGTAAATCTATTTTTAATGTTTACTGACAGCTTTCAAGACCCATTATTTTTTTTTATCCATCTGCCTCACACTTAAGCCAGCCTATAAGAAAGTGTATTTAATCTATGGATCACTTTTGGTAGTGTGGACATGTTAACATTATTAATTCTTCCAATCTATGGACATGAAATATTTTTTCATTTATTTGTGTCTTCACCAATTTCATCAATTTCAACAGTTGGTTAAATTAATCCTAAGCACTTACTCTTTTGGATGCTATTGCAAATGGTATTCTTAATTTCCTTTTTGCATAGTGTTTATTGTTGGTGTATAGAAATGCAACTGATTTTTGTATGTTGATTTTGTACTCAGCAACTTTACTGAATTATTCTAAGATTTTTTTGGTGGGATATTTAGGGTTTTCTATATATAAGATCATGCATACAAAAATCAACTCAAGATGAATTAAAAACTTAAATCTAAGACCTGAAACCATTAAAATGGTACAAGACAGCATTGGAAAAATCCTTTTAGACATTGGCTTAGGCAAAGAGTTCATGACCAAGAACCCAAAAGCAAATGCAACAAAAACAAAGATAAATAAAGTAAAAAGTTTCTGCACAGCAAAAATAATAATCAGCAGAGTAAACCAACAACCCACAGAGTGGGAGAATATCTTCACAAACTATACATCTGACAAAGGACGAATATCCAGAATCTACAAGGAACTCGAATCAGCAAGAAAACACAAATACTCCCATCAAAAATGGGCTAAGGAAATGAAGAGGCTTAGTTTTCAAAAGAAGATATACAAATGGCCAAAAAACATGAAAAAATGCTTGACATCACTAATGATCAGGGAAATGCAAATCAAAACCACAATGTAATACCACTTTACTGCTACAAGAATGGCCATAATCAAAAAATTAACAAATAATATATCTTGGCATGGATGTGGTTTAAAAAATGGAATACTTTTACACTGTTGGTGGGAATGTAAACTAGTATCATGACTTTGGAAAACTGTGCAAATTCCTTAAAGAACTAAAAGTAGATCTGTCATTTCATCCAATAATCCCCCTACTGGGGTATTTACTCAGAGGAAAGTAAGTCATTATATGAAAAAGACACTTGCATATGCATGTTTATAGTCGCCCAATCTGCAATTGCAAAAATACAGAACCAGTCCAAATGCCCATCAATCAGCAAGTGGATAAAGAAAACGTGCTATGTATTAAACATACACCATGGAATACTACTAAACCATAAAAAGGAATGAAATAATGGCATTCACAGCAACCTGGATGGAGTTGGAGACCATTATTCTAAGTGAAGTAACTCAGGAATGGAAAACTAAACATTGCATGTTCTCACTTACAAGTGGGAGCAGAGTGAGGAGGCAAAAGCATAAGAATGGCACAATGGACTTTGGGGACTTGGGGAGGTGAAGGGGGGTTAAGGGATAAACGTCAACACATTGGGTACAGTGTACACAGCTTGGGTGATGGATGGACCAAAATCTCAGAAATCATAAAGAACTTATCCATGTAACCAAAGACCACCTAGTCCCCCAAAACCTATTGAAATAAAAAAAAATACTAAGATCATGTCATCTGCAGAGACAATTTAACTTCTTTCTTTCAGATTTGAATACCTTTTATTTCTTTTTTCTTGCCCAATTGTTTTGGCTAAGACTTCCAATACTATGCTGAATAGAAATGGTGAGAGTGGGCCTCCTCAGCTTGTTCCTGATGTTAGAGGAAAATCGGGTTTTCACTGTTGAGTTTGTTAGCTTTGGCTAACAAATATGTATATTTATAGCCTTTGTTATGGTGAGGTACATTTCTCCTATGCTTAATTTACTGAGAGTTTTTATCATGCAAGTTGTTAAATTTTGTGAAATACTTTTTCTACATTTATTGAAATGATCATATTACTTTATCCTTTATTCCATGAATGTGATATATCAGATTTATTGATTTGTATATGTTGAACTACCTTTGCACTCCAGGGGTAAATTCCACTTGATCATGGTGCATGATCCTTTTAATGTACTGTTGGATTCAGTTCGCCAGTATTTTGTGGAGGATTTTGGCATCTGTTTTCATCAAGGATATTGGCCTATAATTATTTTGTAATGTCCTTGTCTGGCTTTGGTATCAGGGCAATGCTGATCTCATAGAAACAGTGTGAAAGTATTTCCTCCTCTTTGAGTTGTTGGAAGTGTTTGAGAAGGATTGGTACTAGTTCTTTAAATGTTTGGGAGGATTCAGCTGTGCAGCCATAAGGAATTTTCTGTGTTGGGAGGTTTTGATTGCTGCTTCAGCCTCTTTACTTGTTATTGGTCTGTTCAAATTTTCTATTTTTTTGAGATTCAGCCTTGGTAGGTTGTATGATTCTATTATCCATTTCTTCTGAGTTATCCAATTTGTTGGCATACAATTATTGATAGTTGTGTATTACAATCCTTTGTATTCGTTAGTGGAAAAAAACACTCTCAAAGTGTGTCTTTTTCCTATTCTCTCACTCAGCAGCCTCAACACCAATGTCTTTTGTGACCAACGTGTGTGTTGTGTGTGTGTAGAGGGGTGTTCCCCACTCACCAAACAAGCAATCAATTTTGTAGCAGAAACCAAGTCAGCATCCTTCAACCCAGTTCAATTCTGACATTATCCACCTGGAAATAGTTTCAGATCCCACAGGTTGAGAGCTGAGTTTCATAAAGCTGACCCCACTTCAGACACAAGCCACAAGTCTGGGCCTCCATAACTTCTGACCACCCAACTTCAAGTTAGGGTTCTCATGACCCCCTCTTTGAGTGTGATTAATTTGCTAGAGCAGCTCACAGAACTCACGGAAACACTTATGTTTACTGGTTTATTATAGAGGATATATAATAAACCAGTAAAAAGGATACAAACAGTCAAAGAGGTACACAGGGTGTGATCTCAAAGAGTCCAGAGCACAAGAGCGTTCCTTCCCATGAAGTTGGGATGTGCAATCTTCCCATGATGTGGAAGAGTCCTTGTTTATCTTCTTCTAAGCCTCATGAGTTCAACTGTCCAGAAGTTCTCTGAACCCAGTCCTTTTGGTTTTTATGGAAACTTCAGTGTACAGACATGACTGATTACCATTTTGACCATTGATGCTTGGAATCTTCAGCCTCTTTTCTCTTTTGAGAGGTCAGAAGATGGGGCTGAAAGTGCCAACACTAATCATGCGTTAGTCTTTCTGGTGACCATTTTCTATGCTGTCTTTTAACTTTTATACTAGATTGACTTATATGTCATCATTACAGCATTAATTTGATTTTGACTACATATTTACCTTTATCAGTGAGTTTTACACTTTTGTATGTTTTTATGTTGTTATTTAACATCCTTTTGTTTCAGTTTGAAGAACTCTCATTAGCATTTCTTGCAAGGCAGGCCTAGTGGTGATGAACTTTCTCAGATTTTATCTGGGAATGTCTTTATATGTTCTTCATTTCTGAAGCATAGCTTTGCAGAGTATAGTATTCTTCAACAGCAGTTTTTTCTTCTTCAACGTTTCAAATCTATTATTCATTCCCTTCTGACCTGGAAGTTGCATTCCTAGTAATCTGTTGATAGCTGTATGGAGGTTCCCTTGTATATTATAAATCTCCTTTCTCTTGCTGTTTTCAAGAGTCTCTCTTTCTCTTTGACTTTTGACAATCTGATCATAATGTGTCTCAGAACTCTTCTTTGAGTTGATCTTGTTTTAGATCCTTTGAGCTTCATAAATGCGAATGTCTGTATCTCTCCCAAGATTTGAGAAGCTTGTTGTTGTTGTTTTGTTTTGTTTTTTTGAGACAGGCTCTGACTCTGTGGCCCAGGCTGGAGTGCAGTGCTGTGGTCTTGGGTCACTGAAGCCTCAGATCTCTGGAGCTCAGGCAGTCCTCTCACCTCAGTGTCCCAGGTAGCTGGGACTACAGTGCACCACCATGCCTGGCAAATTTTATTTTTTCTAGAGACAGTGTCTCCCCAGGGTGGTCTCAGACTCCTGAGCTCAAGCATTCCTTTTGCCTTGGCCTCCCAACGTGTTGAATTACAGGCATGAGCCACCATGCCTGGCCCGTTATTTTATTAGAGAAAGTTTCTGCCCATTTTTTTCTTCTTCTCCTTCTTAGACTCCCATAATTTGTATATTCATGCACTTGGTGTCCCCTAGGTGTCACATGTTTTCTTCACTCTTTTTCATTCTTCTCTTCTTTTTGTTTCTTGCTATGGTTTTAACATATCTCCCAAAGTTTATGAGTCAGAAACTTAATCCCCATGCAACAGTGTTGAGAGGTGAGATCTTTGAGAGGTGATTAGGCATGAGGGCTCTGCCCTCATGAATGAATAAATGTTGGTATTATGGTAATGGGCTCATTATCACTGAAATGGATTTGTTATACAAGTGAGTTCAGCCGGGTGCGGTGGCTCACGCCTGTAATCCCAGCACTTTGGGAGGCCAAGGCAGGAGGATCACAAGGTTAGGAGTTCAAGACTAGCCTGACCCACATGGTGAAACCCCATCTCTAAAAAAAGAAAAGTGAGTTCAGCCCTCCCTCATGCATGTGCACCATCCCTTGCCCCTTCTGCTTTCCACCATGTGATAATACAGCACAAAGTCCCTTGGCAGATGTGGGTCCCTCAGTTTTGGACTTCTTGGCCTCCAGAACCATAAGAAATAAATGATGGGTGAGGCATGATGACTCATGCTTGTAATCCCAGCACTTTTGGAGGCTAAGGTGGGAGAATTACTTGAACCCAGGAGTTCGTGACCAACCTAGGCAACATAGTGAGACCCCATCTCTACAAAATAAATAAATTTTTAAAAGCCAGGCATGGCCAAGCACAGTGGCTCATGCCTGTAATTCCAGCACTTTAGGAGGCCGAGGCAGGTGGATCACGAGGTCAAGAGATCAAGAGCATCCTGGCCAACATGGTAAATTCCTGTCTCTACTAAAAACTACAAAAAATTAGCTGGACATGGTGGTGCATGCCTGTAGTCCCAGCTACTCAGGAGGCTGAGGCGGGAGGATTGCTTGAACATGGGAGGCGAAGGTTGCGGTGGGCCGAGATTGCGCCACTCCACTCCAGCCTGGTGAGAGAGCAAGACTCCACCTAAAAAAAAAAAAAAAAAAAAAATAGCCAGGCATGGTGGTATGGTGGTATGTGCCTGTAGTCCCAGCTACTCTGGAGGCTGAGGTGGGAGGATCCCTTGAACCTGAGAGGTCAAGGCTTGCAGTGAGCTTTGATCATGTCACTGCACACCAACCTGGGTGGCAGAACGAGACCCTGTTTAAAAAAGAAGAAGAAGTATGTTTATTATTGCAAGAGTGAGTTCGTTATGATGAGTAAATTTGTTAAAAAAGTGAGTTTGACTCTCTGTCATTTATGTGCATACTCTTTTGCCCTTCTGCCATGAGATAATGCTACACAAAGGCCCATACCAGATGTGGCACCCTCAATCTTGGATTTGCCGGCTGCTAGAATTGTAACAAATAAATTTACTTTCTTGATAAAATACCCAGTCTGTGATATTCTGTTATAGCAACACAAAATGGACCAAGACATTCCTCTGATTGGCAAATTTCAAAGAATCTGTCTTCAGGTTCACTGGTTCTTTCTTTTGCATGATTGAGTTTGCTGTTGAAATCCTTGATTTGATTTTTCTGTTCTGTCATTGTATTCTTCAGCTGCAGAATTTCTTTTAGGTTCCTTTTCATGGTTTCTAGTTACTAAAATTTTCGTTTTGTTCATGCATTGTTTTTCTCATTTTCATTTAGTTGTCTATATTCTCTTAAAGCTTATTGAGCTTATTTCAGATGATTATTTTTAATTATTTGTCAGGCAATGTGTAGACCTTTATTTCTTAGAGTTCAGTTACTAAAGCATTAGTAGTTTTCTTCAGTGGGATCATGTTTGACTAATTCTTCATGATCTGTGTAGCGTTCCATTGGTGTCTGTGCATTTGAAGAAAGAAAAACTTCTTCCATTCTTATAGACTGGTTTTGGCGGATACAGACCTTCTCCTGTTGAGTTGTCTAGAACAGAAGATACATTCCGCTCAAGTATACATGAAACATTCCTCATAAGGACCACATTGCAGGCCATTAAACAAACCTCAAAAAAATTAAAAGAATAAAAATGATGTAATGTGTTTTCTCCAACCATAATGTAATGGAATTAGAAATCAATGGCAGGGGAAAGATATGCAAAACACAAAAATATGTGGAAATTAAGCAACACTCTTATATAACCTGTGTGTCAAATAAAAAACAGCAAGGGAAACCTGAAAATACTCTGAGATGAATAAAAATGAAGATACAACATACTAAAACTTATAGTATGCAGATAAAGCAATGCTTAGAAGAAAATTTATAGCTGTAAATGCCTGTATCAAAAAGGAAGAAAGATGTCAAATCAGTGAACTATCTACCTTTATATGTTTTGAAGTCAGACAGAGTGAGCCCTTCTACTTTCATCTTCTTAAGTAATGAGCAGAATCTTTGAGGAGCCTGTGTGTGTGTATGTATATACCCACATACTTTTTAATATATAAATTAAAAACCTCTGAGAGGAAAACCAAGGAACTGCTGAACATGGTTACCTCTAAAAGAGTGACCCTAGAGAGACAAGCTGTGGATTTAGGGAAGAGTAAGCAGGTGTCACTTATGTAACACACACACACACACACACACACACACACACACACACACACACAAACACATATTCTTTTGAGTGATATATTTCATATAATATGACAAGAGATGATACCATGAGCAGCTAACAGTATCTCTGTTTTATCAGTTGTGCAATGATGATATTAAAATAACTGATTTATAAGTCACCTTCCAGCTCTAGCAATAAATAAATTGACGATAAGCAAATAAAGTTATGAAGGTGAATCTGGGTTTAGGAGAAAAGAGATGAGGTTTCAAATTGAAATTTTTTAAAGAACTTTGGTATGGGAACATTTGTTTCTCTTGCATAAACTAGCTTTGTCATATTTGTTAAGCAGTCACAGTTTGAGGAAATGGTAGGGGCAGAAAGGAAACGTCCTGACACAAGGAGCTAACACAAAGAGAAGGCCGAGGAAGAACAGGTCAGTAGCAGTGCTCTGTGAGACGGGGCTGCGGGACACCCAGGGTGATCATCCCCAGCGAGTTTGTGAAACTCCCAGCCCACAACTTTCCAACGAGCCTTACACAAGCTGTAGCAGGCGGCTCCCCAGAGAGGTTATTCCAAAGCTGATGAGTGATTGCCTGCATGCCAGCTCCAGCCTGTGGCACCTCAAGGAACTTTACAGCCAATGGCAGTGGGAAGTGCTTTTCCCAGTTTGTTGCTGTATTGGATGCTCTGCCTCAGGCCTAGAGGCAGTGGCTGTTCTGGAGAGTTCTCTACTCTTACTAGACAGTGCCCTGCTACTAGTTAATAATTCTTTAAGTTGAACATTCCTTGTTCCAACTGCCATGCGGTTTCTGTCTTCTGACTAGATCTTAACTGATAAAATGAAGTAGTGGATAACAGAGAAGAAAGCTGAGCAGAAGGAGAAATGAAAGGGAGAGCAAAAGAAATAGGGTAGAAAGTTGAAGTGAGCCGTATGGGTCCATTAGCTTGGTGGAAAGTGTTCTGACTTTGGATCCGTCAAGTCTCTAGAAGGAGTCTTTCAGCCTCTTTCTGAGAATAGAGCCACAGTGTGTGAATCTGAGTTATCTTAGTTCAGCTCCCTAACTCTACAAAGGGTAGGACTATTTTCTCTTTTATTGGATGCCCATGGAGATAAAGTCCTCTTCTTGTGTGTAATAGGTGATCAGTAATTTTGGAGTGAAATGAAAGAAAGTAGATTATGAAAGACAGTTGTCTTACTGAAGTCAGTTAATATGCCACCCCCTTTTCAGATGAAACACAGAGGAGCTGGCAAAAACCACTTCTGAATCAGCTGGCCTGCCCTGTGAGGACAATGTGCTGTTCTTTTTTCCACCTGAGCAAGCATGACCCTAGTTCTCCCACACTCTGGGGGTAAGGTCCTCACCACAGCCTTCCACCAATGTCTCGGGAACCAAGGCTTACCTGAGACATAGTAGGTGAGCTGATGGGGTTGCTTAGATGTTTCTTCTCATTTGGGCTGGTCCTGGCACAAATGAGACTCTTATTGCTATAAGATTACTCAGAAGTTTCCTGGAACATATTTTATATCATAATTAACTGATACACTAATTTGATCTCTACCAATTATATGAATGGAAACAAATTATTACATGTATCCTGAAAGCAGGTGCATCTATTATGTATAAATTTTAAACATTCAAAATAAAAAAACTAAAGGGGAAATAATGTATTACAATCTCTTACATATGAAATGGTATTATACTGAGTCCAAAAGGAAATAATTTTCTTTCTATTTTCTTTGAGACGTGTCTGCCAGGCAGGAGTGCAGTGGAGATCCTTCCATCTCAGCCTCCTGAGTAGGTGGAACCACAGGCACTCACCACCATACTGGGCTGACTTTTTTTAAGACGGTGTCTTGCTCTGCCATGCAGGCTGGAGTGCAGTGGCACCATCTTGGCTCACTGCAACTTCCACCTCCCAGGTTCAAGTGAGTCTTCTGCCTCAGCCTCCCAAATAGCTGGGATTAACCACCCATGCCTGGCTCTGGCTAATTTTTGTATTTTTAGTAGAGATGGGGCTTCACCATGTTGGTCAGGCTGGTCTTGAACTCCTGACCTCAAGCAATCCACCCGCCTTGGCCTCCCAAAGTGCTGGGATTATTTACGCTGGGCTAATTTTTAAATTTTTTGTTGAGACAGAGCCTCACTGTATTGCGTAGGCTGCTCTTGAACTCCTGGGCTCAGGTAATCTTCCTGCTTTGGCCTCCCAAAGTGCTGGAATTATGGCACCACACCTGGCCAGGGAAATTATTTTCTTTCTTATCACCTTTAACTTTAATGTTTTGAATTGGTAATATGGCATAGGTTATAAATATTTTAATGTAGAACAATAGTCAGTAAAACATCTTCATCTCACCCCCACCCCAGTGCCCTTGCCAGTCCCAGGTTCTTAAGCCCTCAGATAGCTAGTATCAGGTTCAGGTGTTTCCTTATAGGCCAGTTTTTATTCAGACATGTATATTATCTTCCCCACATTTACACAAATAATAGAGTGCTATTTACACTTCTCTGTACCTTGCTTTTTCATTTAACATATTCACTCAGTAATACGTGTTACTGAGCACCAACTATGTGCTGGGCATTTTCTAGACGTTAAAGATACAATAGTAGGGTGAAGTGAATGATACATTTCCTGCCTTCGTGGAACTGATTCTAATGGAGAAGACATAATAAGTCAAATAAAAATGAAATATGCTAAGTAGTAATACTTTCTAAGGAGAAAAGGCAGAAAAGAGGGACAAGACATGCTGAGAGGTTTGAAATTTTACCTAGTATGGTTGAGAAAAAGCTTCTTTTAGATGATTTTTGAATAAAAACTGAAAAAAATAGAGGAGCCAGCCACAAAGATACCTAAGAAAAGAGCATTCTAGGCAGAGGGAAGGAAAGTGAGAATGCCCTGAAGCAGGAATGGGCCTGGAGTGTTCAGGGAACCCCAAAGGGACGGTGGAGTTGGGATGGAGTAAAGGAGGGTAGGATAGAAGATGAAATCGGAGAAAGGAAGGGGCCCAGACCCTACAGGGTGTTTAGGGTTTTCTTTACAAAGACTCTTCTTGACTCAGATCTTTGTGTGACACTCTGCAGTCACAGATGCCAGTACAAATGGTAGCAGCATCGTGGCTCCTATTTGTATTAATAGATTAGAGCAGGACATGGAAGATTTGGGGGAAATGCTAAAATCTGATTGGACAACAGCGACCTGGATACCCAAATGAGGTACAGGTATGACTGAATATTATCAATGGCCTATCTTAGAGGACAATTTAAAAAATACTAGTGGCCAGGGACGGTGGCTCACACCTGTAATGCCAGCACTTTGGGAGGCTGAGGTGGGCGGATCATGAGGTCAGGAGTTTGAGACCAGCCTGGCCAACATAGTGAAACCCCATATCTACTAAAAATACCAAAAAATTAGCCAGGTGTGGTGTTAGGCCCCTATAATCCCAGCTACTCGGGAGGCTGAGGCAGGAGAATCGATTGAACCCAGGAAGCAGAGATAGCAGTGAGCTGAGATTGCACCACTGCACTCCAGCCCAGGAGACGGTGCGAGACTCTGTCTCAAAAATGAAATAAAATAAAAATACTACTAAACAGTAGTTCTGAGAAGTGCAGCAGCTGAAGTGTTCAAAGGCATGCGAACACACTGAGCTCAGAGGTGCTCAAATAAATCTAAATGCATTTTTGAAATGGGATTTGGGGCTGTTTCCCAACACTACAGTTTGTCATTGGAGAAATAATTCCTTGAATAGCCATATGACATTTATCAAAATTGAGTTCTAGGAAATTTGTCTACAGGCAGTTCTCTAATTAATTCTTACCAACATACAGTTTCTTGTGATAAAACATTTTACTAACAAATACTGAAGGCAATTATTATTAAAATCTTTAAATTTTATAGAAAAGCTTCTTGTTCATCTCAGCAAATAAATTAGCCAGAAAGATTTTTAAACTCTTTGTAATTACAGTTTTAAAAATAAATTTTATTGTAATCAAAGTTTAATTCTAGTTTTTTTTTTTTCACTCTGTCACCCAGGCTGGAGTGCAGTGGTGTGATCTCAGCTCACTACAGCTTCCGCCTCCTGGGTTCAAGCAATTCTGCTGCCTCGGCCTCCCGAGTAGCTGGGACTGCAGGCGCACACCACCCTGCCCACTGAATTTTGTATTTTTAGTAGAGACAGGATTTCTCCATGTTGGTTAGGATGGTCTTGATCTCCTGATCTCGTGATCTGCCCGCATCAGCCTCCCAAAGTGCTGGGATTATAGAGCCACCACACCCAGCCGAATTAGAGTATTTTAAGCCTATAAATGTATATTAATTCAACCCATCCATCACTTAATGATTTTGCAAATTCCACTATCTCAGTCTTGATTTGTACTGTTGACATTTCTGGGAAATAACTTTTCAGATACTCTTAATATACATAGGTACAATTTGCTAATTAAGATTGTACTATGTAAACTGTTTTATAATCTCCTTTTTCCCAGTCAACACAATATTTTGACCAGCTTCTCATGGAAGAAAATGCATCTAAATTTTTATTATTAAGATTGCTTAGTATTTAAATATATGAAAGAAACACTACTTGAGTAAGCAATTCCTCTAAAGTTGGCCTGTGTAGATGGCTTACTTTTAATCTCATAATTAGATTGTATGCATATTATATAACTAACAATTCTAGTTGGTTAATTGTTTTTAAACTTTTCTATGCTTATTTCCAAATCATCCTCCTGAAAGGCTGTAAAAATTTACTCTTTCCAGCAAGTATCCAGAAAGTGTTTGCCCTCACATTTATCAATGTTGACAGACACTGAAGATTGACAACCCAAGAACTATTTTCTGCTCTTGATAACAAAATTCCTACTGCATGGTAAGGTTCTCTGGCATGGGGGGTGAGTCATGATTTTTCTAAGGTGTTTTTCATGGCAATCTTATTCCCCTTAAGTAAAGATGTGTAAAGTTAAATATGTGAGCCAATTCTGTCTACTTAGTTGAAGGGGCGATCTGCTAGAGATTTTTCAAAAAGACTTGTCCTTATTGATGGAAGAGAGTGCCAAGAAAAAGCTCTTCTGCCTCATGGCACTCCCATTCTTAATTGCTCTCTGTGAGTAGCTAACACTGAGGGGACAAAGCCCTCTTGTGACTTCCAGTGATGAACCTGAGGGCAAAGTTCAACAGATGGAGGAAAGGAGAGAAAGCAGGACAAAAACACTCTGTCGCTGATGACATACGTTTCTGGCCCATTGAAATAATCCTGAGACCACTTTATCTTGTGACATAAAATATCTGTTTATGGTTTAAACTACGTTGATCAATTCTAGAATATTCCTGTCCTTTATCTTGACAATTACTTCTTGCTGTTCTCTCCTTAGGAGCAGATACTGAAACTCTTTGGTTTCTCCTTCATAACCTCACTTCTTTCATCATTTTTTAATCTTTCAATTCTGCTTTCAGCATAATTTTGTCAGATTTCTATTTAACTAATTCCTTTATATTTTAAACTACAAAAACATATAACATAACATATTTACAAGCCATTTACAAAAAATAATAAGCGGATCATCCTTGTTCCCCCCACCCATGTTAAGAAGCAATGTGGCCCTAGTTGCTCAGCCAAAATCACAGTCCCTCACTCCTCCTCTCACCCAGCAGAGATAATCCCTATCCAAAATTCTGTCTTTGTATTTTGTGGGTTTTCTCTTGCTTTATAGTTTTGACACGTAGCATCTCTAATTTATGCTGTTTAGTTTCTTCACATATATAAAACTTTTTATAAAGTTTGTAAAATATAAATGGTACAATATTTGTGTATTCATCTGCAATTTGGCTTTTCCAATATTGTATTGTTAAATTTAATCCATGTTGATACATGTAACTGTAGGTCATCTATTTTTAAAGTTAACTTTATTGAGGTATAATTTACATAGAATAAATGCACCCGTTTTAACTATATACTTTACATATATGCATTTATGTATATATATATAAATTATATATATATAAATGCACATATATATAAATTCATATATATATATCTACTCACTACTGTAATCAAGATATAGTCCATTTCACTACCTGCCAAAATTCTCAGTGAGCATTCATTTTTACTACTGTATTCTAGTTGTTGAATATAGTGTAAATTATAATTGCTGAATAAACATATTACAGCTGTCCTGTGAATGCACATTTGGGTTGGTACCAGTATAGGTTTTATAAGCACTGATGTTCTAAACACTCAGAGACATGGCTTCTTGAGATGCGTGTGAATAAGAGTGGATTTGTGAGATTGTAGGGCATGCACATCTTCAGCTCTACTAGATAATGTCATGTTTCCTAAAATGCTTGTATCAACATGTACATGAGATTCATAAGAGCTTGTGTTTGCTTCACATTCTTGTCAACACTTGCTACTTTAATTTGGGCCAGTCTGGTGAGTATAATTGTAACTTAAATATGTATTTCTATGATTACAAAATAATTTTGAATACCTTTTTTTGGGAGACAGAGTCTCATCCCGTCACCCAGGCTCACTGCAGCCTCCACCTCCCAGGTTCCAGCGATTCTCCTGCCTCAGCCTCCTGAGTAGCTGGGACCACAGGTGTGCACCAGCATACCTGGCTAATTTTTGTATTTTTAGTAGAGATGGGGTTTTGCCATGTTGCCAGGCTGGTCTCAAGCTCCCGACCTCACATGATCCACCCTCCCCAGACTCCCAAAATGCTGGGATTACAGGCATGAGCCGCCGCCCCTAGCGTGGTTTCAAATATATTTTTATATATCTGTTGGCCATTCAGATTTTGTTCTTTTTTGAAGTGCCTATTTTGCTAATTTTTCTATTTAGTTGCTTGTTTTTTCTCATTGTTTTATAGTAATTTTTATATTCTGAATAATAATCCTTTGACAAGCATATGTGCTACAGATATACACTCCAATTTGGCTTAATGCTTTCACGTTTGGTGGTGTTTTATGGTAGGCAGAAGTTAATTGTTTTAATACAGGTAGGTTTCTTTTTTATAGTTTGTGTTTTTGAATCATAAAAAACTATTTTCTTCTTCAGGTTCAAAAATGGATTATACCATTTTTTCTTCAAAAAGTTATATAGCTTTGCCTTTCACATTTAAGTCTAAAATATTTAGAATTCAGGCATCTCATTTGATTTTCTTCCAAATGGACCATCAATTTTTTTCTCTTCCTCACTGAGGAGCAAAGTTCCTTATATCCACGAGCTTATTTCTGGATTCCCTATTCTGTTCTGATGGTTTGTCGATGGCTGTCTTAATATCATGTCTTCAGCACGGTAGCTTTATAATAACTTTTGTTACCTGATAGTGCAAATTTTCTCCTGTTTTTGTTTTTAAATGTCTCTAAGCAAGTATTGAACTTTGCTCTTATTTTAGACACAGTTGTAGCGTTGTATGAAACCTCTATTGGTGTATTTATTTTATTTTAAAAATATAATTTAAAAATGTTGAGGGGTAGACAGGATCTTGTTCTGTAGCCCAGGCTGCAGAAGAGTGCCACAATCATACCTCACTGCAGTCTCAAACTCCTGGGCTCCTGTTCCTGCCTCAGCCTCCCAAAGTGCTGGGATTACAGGTGTGAGCCACTGTGCTTGGCCTCTACTCGTATTTTCAATACAATTGCTAACTGGCACCTTTATAATATGAAGCCTTTCAAAATATATCCGCCTTCTTGAATCCCTACTCCCTTTTCCTCGGTTCACAGCATTATCATGAATCTATTCCATTACAAAATTCTTCCTGGTGTCCTTCAGCATTCCATCTGTTTTCTACATTGCAGCCAGAAAAGCTTTGCTAAAATGTAACTCGAGTCGCCTTCTACTTACCTATCTTTTAGTGACTTCCCAGTGCCTCCAGGATTGTGGCTAAACTCCTCAACTTGGTTCATCTTTATGAGTTATTCAGGAGAGATTCACTGCAGAAAGTACACAGTCATATCAGAGAAGGCAAAACTTTCTAACAGGGATCCTTTAGAACCTGACTCAAGATTCTTTTTTCTCTGAAATATCTAAGCAGCCCGCCAAAGCAGAGCAGCTAAACTCCAAAAGCCCAATGGTGTGACTGCACCATTGATGTCACTCAAGTAATCTCTACTCTCCTCTCTCTGCCATAAAAGCCCACCCTGGGTTTCCCCCTCACTTTGGTTCTTTCTCCAGCTTCTCACCACCAGAGCTGAAGGAGAAGTGGTCTTCCACCCAGGTGGCTGGGGCAATATAGAGGAATCTGGGTATAACAAAGTTGCACAGGCCATCAGGCCCCTCAGCTGCAATTTCCTTTTGTATCCCGCTTCCCCTAACCAGAGCTAAAGACTCCACACGCACACGAAGCGTAAATTGGTAATTTGCCCTCTAAGCCCCAGAATTTAAGCTTTCTCATTCTTTCATGGGGAGCATGTGAGAATTCTGCAAGATATTTGTGGGGACCTTACCCACAAACATGGATAGATCACTTATTTCACCTCCTTCAGTTGTCAATAGCTATAAATGACCACAGGCTTTGCTGGAGAGTTCTCCAGGCTGGAGGACAGTTTTCCTGCCTGTGACACTAGCTGAGAGGTCAGATTTAATTACATTCATTGGTGTCACCTGATCGAAAGGAAACCTGCATATCTTTGCCACCCCAAATTGTGAGGATACAGACTGAACTACTGCAAATCTAATCACCTCTCTTCCCCACCCCACTGTCCCTTTTATTTTCCTGATCAAGTAGGCAGAAAGCAGATGAACAAGTTTACTGCCTAAATTAACACCCAATCTGGAAATAAAATACAAGCGTCTCCTTCCTGAAGGCATCATCAATCTCTACCAGTGATTCTCTTGGCAGAAAGCACGATGTTGAGAGCTAGTTCTACCACTTCTTAATCATCTTTCGAGTTATTTCTGGGTGCTGTGCATGGTGGCATTGGGTGGTAGCGTCTTCTGATTTTAGTCGTTGTCAGATTTCTTTAGTAAGTGAAGTACTTAGTGTCACTTGACCCATCTTTGACTCCTCCCTAGTCGCTGTTCTTTGAGTAACAGGAAAAGCCCAGCATAATCTCCTGTTACACATAAATACAGTTTTTTAAAACCAGCATATATATACGATAGATGGAAATAATACTACATACAGTAGTCTTAAGTATACACAAGTAAATGTACCTTTGCAGTATATTCGTATACCACATGTATATAGACATGTGAACTTGCTGCAAAACAAGCAGAAAATAGGAAGAGAAAAATCAGGTTATCTACAGAATCACTAATCATCAAATTCGTGTTAAGAATAGGCAGTAAGATTTCATGATCTGAATAAAAAATCTCAATAAAGCTGTGCTCTAAAAAAATGTACAGTGAGACAATGGAACAGGGAGGGAAGAAAGGAAAGACATATACTCCTGTGTCTTAAAAAAAGGTAAAGCAATGTAGCCTCCTGGCACTGAATCATTTGCAGAAAAAATAAAAACAGGCAGGCACCTACTTCAAGTATATGAGAAGGCTTCGTACCAACCTGACATCCAATACTTATTTAATATTTGTTAGAGAGAAAGTAAGGGAATTTAGTTCTCTTTTAAAATGTACTTTTAATTCCCTCTTTATTTCTTCCAGATTACGTTAAATTTTTAAAGAAATAAATATAAAATCACCACATTGCCTTTCAAAATTAAAAGTGGGAAACACAATACTTTATTCAATCAGTAAAACAAATGGTCAAACATTTTAAAATCTCTTAGTTCCAAAATATGGTCAGATAGGAAAAAGGGCATATAATTTGTTGGTGGGAGAAATCAAACCACTATCTTCTAAATCTATCCACCATTACAAGGTTTTGAAAAGCTGTGACTTTATTAAAACAAACACACAATAAAACATAATCCAAGTAAGATTTCAGGACTAAATATGAACCTTCCTCCACTTTCAAAGATTTGAAGGATACTTGAAACTTTCTTTACCAAAAGGTTAAATTCTTAGTAACATTTTGAATCACTAAATATTCTTCCTTTCCTTGACTTTGAATGTTACATTTATTTGAAAAGAAGCACTTAACTCTAAGTTGTTACCCTGTCTAGGAAAAGATATTTTCTTCAAGGATTCTGTCATTTTTATGCTAAAGAACATGTCTTATGTGAATAGTCTGCTTTTGATCATTCTAAACGAGTTCACAGACACAAGAACAGATACTTGTGACATGTTTCTGAATCACCTCCAAACAAAATAGAGGCTGTTAAATCTAATTGTGGTGCCAATAATTCCTGACTTTGTCCTAAAACACCTTAAAGGCAATCAACTCTAGTAAAATCTAGAAACCTCCTAACATGAACTTGTCAGTATGGTCCAATCCCCCATCCTTATGAAATCAGAATTGATCAATATGAATTCAAGGCCATAATACCATTACAAAATAAGTGTTTACTCCCATTCCACTCATAACTTTGTCTAAACATGCACCTACAAAACAAACTTCAGTTTCCAACCTAACCACCCTGGATCAGTTTAACAAACCTAATATTCTACTGACCTGTCCTCTGCATTTGAATTCTAAGCCTATCTCATGAATTCACTTCCCTTCACCGACCTAGTCTATTTCAAGGAAAACATGCCCCATCCTGAAGTTGTCCTACAATCTTAACATGCTAATGAAATACAGTAAGACACAAATTATAAGACCAAATGTTTTAATATTAGAATCAACACATTTAAAATTATATTTTAATCAATATGACAAATATAAGGAAAAACTGTACATATTCTTAATTGAAAATGTACACATAGGCAATTTACATAGAAAATTGCTATTTCACTCATAACTTTTCATACTTACAAAATTGTAACTAAACTTTAAAGTGAAATAGCAAATTCCTCACACCAAATGCCTATATGCATACATTGAGCAAACACCTTACATGTCAATATTTAAAGTTTTTAATGTGATAAGTGAGCCTGCTTCTTGCTTGTTAATTTGTCTAATCTAGGTTGGATTGATGACAATGCTACTCTCAGGGGATAATGTATATTTAAACTGTTTCTATGTTTTGTTTTAATAACACTTAAAGTAGAGAATCCGGTCTCACAGAGGTATGTTGAGGGAAAAAGAAGAAGAAATTTTAAAGCAATCTCAGCAAGCTCAGGATATTCATTTTTAACTTTGATCCAAAATGAAGGAAGTGATGCTGTATTTTCAAAACTGATTTTCAATCCTTCATCAGTAGCCAGCTTCAACAACTTATCCTGTAGAGTTACAGTTAAATTTAAATTATCTTTTGATGAAAGAAATGGATTTTGGATCCAAAAATTTCCTACGCGTGGATCTTCTTTTGATGGAAAATAAAATTCAAAACATTCTAACAAATTTGTAAGATGTTCACTGATAACTTTTCGCAGATGTGCAATATCAAGATCATTACCTACTTCATTGATAATTGTTGTTAAATTATGGAACATGTCATAACAATTTGTAGAAATCCTGTTTTTCCAAGCTTCTAACTTTTGTTTTTGTCCTTCGACTTTATCTGCCATTGAAAAATAAGTTGCATTTTTCCCTTGCATAGAAGCATTAAGATCATTAAAAATACTGAAGATATCAGACAAATAAGCAAGCCTGGCTGTCCAATTCACATCTTTAAAAAGTTGAGACCAAACAGGTTTCTTGCCTTGCAGAAACACTAAGAGCTCATTTCGTATTTCAAACATTCTTGACAGAACCTTTCCCCGTGATAACCACCGTATCTCAGCATGCAATAACAGCTGCTTATGATCAGCTTCCATACTATCACATAATAAAGAGAATAATCTCGAATTCAATGCATTAGATTTTATATAATTCACAATTTTTACTACGTCATTAAGCACACTATTTAGTTCAGCTGATATTTTTTTCATAGCAAGACTTTCTCGATGAATGAAGCAATGTGTTGTTTTACATTCTGGCGCAAGTTCCTTAATCTGGGTTACCACTTCAGAATGTTTTCCTGTCATTGAAGCTGCACCATCAGAACATACTCCCACACAAAATTTAAATTCCAAACCACATTTGTTAACAATATAATTCTTTACAGCTTCATATAGTTCTGAGTTAGTTGTGTTTGTAGGCAAAGAGGCTGAAAAAAAGAACTCTTCCTTTATATCATCATCATGTTCAAATCTCACATAGACTAAAAGAATTATCATGTTAGCAATATCTCTGCATTCATCAAGCTGCAATGAAAAATACTTTGCTAGTTTTATTTGTTCGATGAGTTGATCTTCCATATCATTAGCCAGTTCCTGAATACGTCGAGCTATGGTGTCATTGGAAAGTGGTACCTGAGCTACCTTCTTTGCTGCAGATTCACCCAACATTTCCAAGCACACTTCTTTGATGCAGTCTTTCACTAGTGTCTCAGCAATTGTGTATGGTGTCTTAGACTTAGCAACCGGAAGTGCTACTTTATATGAAGCCCGCAAAGCACTAATGTTTATATGAGAAACGTTGAACACCTGCTTCGGTTGACTTTTCAATTCACTGCTCTTTCTTTCGAAGAATTCTTTTGGTTGTGAACTTATTTCTTTATGTTTTGAATATAAATGTCGCTTAAGCTTTGATGGTTTCATTGCTTCGTTAGCCAGTACATCTCCACAAATAATACACTGTGGTTTTAGTACTTCACCGTCAATTATAGCTACAAAACCAAACTCAATATATGAAGGATCATACTTCCGAGTGAAACTAGCATGAACTCTTTTGATTTTCCCTTCTTCAGGACGACTCCTATTGTTTCCATTTCTTTTATTACTACCACTGTGTTCAGAAAATGCATGTCTTTTCTTGACAAAAAAGTCCAGTGAAGCTTGTTTCGCCATCTGAAAATTAGGATTATAAGTAAACAAATAATACAAATTTTACTTTTCTGCTTAAGCTAACAATGTTAAACCACAAATTTAAAACTAGACTTGATTAAAATAAAAAATTATTTTAAAATTAATTTATAAAAATAAATGCCTACATTTTCTCAGAATTTTATATATCTTTGGGTTATGGCTGATAAACTAAGCATAAAGCATCACATGTTGTAATGGGGACCTATTGTGTTTGACTAGTGTGTAACCCCACCACATGTGACTCACCTTGAGAGTTTAAAAGCACCTAAATCGGTCTATATTCTATTCAGTAAGATGAGTTCATTAATCATGTGCTTGGATGTTGCAGTAATGTCAATTGTTATAAATGTTTCTAAATACTTACGCTCAATTTTTGTACTTAATATGGACTAGAGTTTTTATAGCAGCACTGGTCTGCCAATCACACATTGAGTACCACTAGTCTAAGTCATGTGTAACCTCCATATTTCAAAACATTAACCCTGCCTCATAAAGCCTACTGATTTTAAATCTTTTTAGTTCTATTTCATGTTCTCCATATAGATTCCCAAATGAAGTATTACCCAACACAAACCCCTATCTTCCAAGCAAATTTATGATTCCCTACGCCCACAAATACTCCTTCACTTGATTTGAAATGTCCTTTCTTAGCTTACCCTCCACCCAGACTCAGGTGATTACAACAGAGAAATCATAAATTCATCTGTTACCAAATTCATTCTTCTGTAGAAACATACCATCATACACACTATTTACTCCAACAATCTTAGCTTTCTCATTCCCCCAAGAAATGCCTGACATCAGAAGGGAGTAAAAGAGATACTGTTCATCACCCTGAGAATACTATAAAAGGCAGCATTCACAGTTACAACTTTACAACTTCCAACCTGGAAAAAAAGAGGGGAGGAAGCAGTAAAAGTAATTAGGCCTTCTTTGGGGGAACTATATCCAAGGTAATGAAAATGTGCCTTCATATACCTTGTCAAACAACACTTATTCACAGTAAAGTATAATGGGACTCTTCCCTGCTTTCATCTATGGCAGATATTCAGTCTTACCCAATCTCCTGCTTTGTCTGGTGAAAATGGTGTCCCTGATAGCTTTAGCATTTTGGAAGGCTGAACAGGCAAACTTCTTTGAATCTCATCATGTTTCCTTTTCATTGTGCTGGTTTCATAACAAAGGCTACAAGTTATTTGCCGACCACAGCCCTCAGTCCCATGTTGAGAGGGCACTCCACAAATTGCATGGATATTTCCATCACATGATATACAACTATTAGCACCTGTGCATTCTTTTTCACAAACTACACAGGGTAAAAATCTTAGTCTGCTCTCAGGAGGGTTTTTTTCAGCCACCTTAGGGGTGACAGGAAGACTCTCTTCAATATCACTACTATCTGTTCCAGTCTCAGTGTTTTCTTCATACTGGGCTCTTAAAGTATTTCCTAACTCTTTGTCAGCCTGATCTATTTCATTTTCTGTATGCAGGCTGGCAACAAGTTCTTCAGTTAACTGAGAATGGGACAAGCCCAGTTTAGCTTCAGAGCTAAATGCGCTTTCACACGGAGTCTGTTGCATGCTTCTGTGATAGGGTTGATTTTGGGTCATCTGAATGAACCACAAAAACTCAGCCCAATGTGATGAGTTATTAGTTTGCATCCAGGAGAAAATCCTCTTTCGGATATCCTCATTAGTTTGTTCTGCAGAACTCTGACTTTGGCAGGTCTGAGACTTCCCATGGACAATTTTCAATTCTGGCCAAATATTACTGAGTTCACTGACAACCTGGCTTGAAAATTCCCTCCCATTGTCAGATTGTAGGACACTGGGTGCTCCGATAATTGTAAATATATCTAAAAGAGCATGTGCAACTTCCGTAGGTCTTTTAGACTTTAATGACCGCAAAAAACTTAACTTTGTACGAAGATCTTGATAATGCATAATAAATTTATATTCCCCATCAGGATTCAACTGCATGTCTATAAGATCTACTTGGCATCTTGAACTAACTTCCTTAATCGGTTTTGATGCTAGAACTTTTTTGAGTTTTGAATTTTTCTGTTGGCATGGTTTACAGAGGGTCAGGTATAACATTATAACTTCTTTTGTGATATTCTTGTATTTTGCTTGCAACTCTTTCTCCATGCGAGTACGTCCACCATGTCCAATGCTGAGATGGGTATCATGCAGAATGTCAAATAAGTCCTCACTGTGTAAGTAATACCGTATTTTATCTGTTTCCCCATTTATAGCCTCAATTAGCTTCTCATTTCCTTGTACAAGGATAACATCAAATCTAGCCAAGCGACGGTAGTCAACCGAGTCCTTTTTTGCCTTAGCTTTAGCTTCTTTCACTTCCTTTATCAGCTGACAGTATTTTGCTTTAGAAAATATCTTAGTATTATTACTTTTGTTTTCCAGTAACACTGCTAAGCTTCTGAAGAACTTTTCTCTCATGTTTTCTACTTCAATTTCTGCTTCATTAGTATCTAAGCTACTGAGGTTATCATCACCCATGCTTTGAGACATCATGGAAAGCCACAAAAATGACCCTGAAACAAAAGAAAAAATCAATTAGAATATTTTGGAATATATTTAAAATACATATACTGCCAAAGGAGCCAGTAGTGCTTGAGGTATAAATAGGGGATATGGACACACAGAATGGGGATACCACTTTTTTTTTGAGATGGAGTCTCCCTCTGTCTCTCAGGCTAGAGTGCAGTGGCCTAATCTCAACCCACTGCAACCTCTGCCTCCCAGGTTCAAGCAATTCTCCTGTCTCAGCCTCCTGAATAGCTGGGACTAAAGGCACGCACCAAGACACTTGACTAATGTTTGTATTTTTAGTAGAGATGGGGTTTCACCATGTTGGCCAGACTGGTCTTGAACTCCTGGCCTCAAGCAATCTGCCCGCTCGCCTTGGCCTCCCAAAGTACTGGGATTACAGGTGTGAGTCACTGCACCATGCCAGGGGATACCATTTTGATTAAAGAATCCAACCTAGGTGGAACAAACAGCGTAAATGAAGGACTCCAGCCAGTAACAAAAAGTTTCACACAATAAAGAGTAGAGAGTCAGGACATGACTTTCCAGAGCAGTTTTCAGGATTGAAGTTTATGTAAAATAGGATGCAAATTAACATTTGTTTGTTTACTATGCAAAGACTTTTTTTTGAAGGAACTTCAGCAAGACAATAATAGATTTTTTTTTTTAAATCTCCACACTACATGTTTTCTCTTTTATTCAGTCAGGTTAGCTATTACATCAACATTTGAGGAGTAAGTTCTAACCTAATATATTCATATCAGCTCCCTTTCAGGTCTATTAACTACAAACCCAATATAAATATCTTCATTACTAATTTTAATAAGAATAATGGATAAGACTACATTAGTAAAAAATTTCTGACTTAATAAAGCTTATTAAAAATTTCTAGAACATTCATAATAGAAACACTAAGAATACTTCAAATTTGGCTGTTAAGGAAAAAAACTATTTTGGAAAAAATAAGAATAATTTGGAATTAACATAATATCTCTAGATAGTTTTATAGTTGCTTGGAAAAATACTTGCAATCAAGTCGACGTCATTGATACTATCAATGATATATAGTATAGTATCATTTATACTATAATATTTGCATACCAAATTATATACCATACTATACTATTTGCATTCCAAATTGTCAGACAGAGCAGGGACTTCTCTTAGGGGCCTGTGAGCCACCCCCAACCACCAGGAAATCCTGACTTCCTTCAAGGGAATCCAGGCATCTCACTATCTCTAAGAAGTGCATGAGCAACTTGATAAACAAGAAGATAATACCTTAAAACAACAGCCAAAATAGTCATGAGATGTTCCCTATATCAACTAAAGATAACATTTTAACATACATCCCTAAGCTGTTTTTCAGAAACCCATACCTCCACCAAATGAATCCCTTCAGATAAAGGGGAACTGAGGACTGAACTACAACTGCTGTTCTTTGTTCTAAAGTTCTTCCTGGGGGGCCTGGAAGAAGTTACACCCACAAGCCAGAGCTAACCTTCTTTTCCACGGATCCCAAATTTTTAGACAAAGCTTTACCTCCTTAACCAATTGCAAGTTAGAAAGTCTTTGAATCTACCTATGACCTGTAAAGTCCCTTTTTTGAGATGTCTGTCCTATCTTTTTAGGTCAAACAAATGTACAGTGTTGACGAACTGATTTATGACTTTGCTCATAACCTCTGCCTCTGTGTGTGTGTGTGTGTGTTTCTGAGACAGAGTCTTGCTCTGTTGCCAGGCTGGAGTGCACTGGCACGATCTTAGCTCACTGCAACCATCGCCTCCCAGGTTCAAGTGATTCTCCTATCTCAGTCTCCTGAGTAGCTAGGACTACAGGCGTGCACCACCATGCCAGCTAATTTTTGTATTTTTAATAGAGACAGGGTTTCACCATGTTGGCCAGAATGGTCTCCATCTCTTGACCTAGTGATCCACCCACTTTGGCCCTCCCTGCTTTTAAAAAACCCTTACTTGCAAACCATCAGGGACACTGGGTCTTAATTGTGAATGGCCCAATTCTCCTTGCTTGACACTCTGCAAATAAATGCCCTCCTTTCTCCTGCTGATGTGAATGTTTGGCTTTCCTTGCCAGGCAAGTAAACCCCAGTTTGGTTCTGAAGCAGTAATGAACTAGTAAATTTAAATCATCTAACTTCATTATAGAGTTAGTAAGTACCCGTGGGTAAATCAGATAACACCATGACAAATCTGGTGTTCAAGTATTTTTGACATTATTACCTAACTGTCTTAATTAAACTCTCTTAATAAATTACATTATACTGGTTGACTTTTCGTTCAACTATTAATACATTCAGTAGAAGTGAAATGAGGTTTGATAACTTTCAGTATTAGATCCTTCCTTCTCCCAAGTCTCACCCTCTTTCTTAGAACTAAATTATTCTAACCATTATCTTGAAGTGGGTATGGCTCTGGAGATTCACATTCCATTCTGTCTTCCATAGACTGAAGCTGAGTGCCTAAAGACGCCTTTGCAGAATCCAGAGGGGTCATTTCTTCCATAGGAACTTCCTGCCCATATGTGCCCTGTGAGACCTGGGGACAAATAGGTACATTTGGTAAACAGTATAAATAATTCTAGTTTGTCATAGCTAAACTTGTATTCTTCCACTAAAATAGAATGTAAGAAAAAAAAAATCAGTCTTTAATGAATTCTTAAGAGAAGTACAAGATAACATAAGAAATGAAAAATGCTGGTTCTAATAAAACCATAGCTTGGAAGAGGGTGAAGGAGAAAAAAATAGCCATAGCCATACAACAGAAACTGACGTCTCCATAATCTCTATAGGACAGGAGTTAAAACACACCCTTCGGTTTCTGTTTCTGGGAATAACAATGAAAACACGTTAAAGAAATGTCTCCTAAACTGTGAGGACTGAAAAAAATTATAAATGAGTGTCAATGTGGTTAATTAAAAGTAAATATTGGGCCAGGCACAGTGGCTCACACCTGTAATCCCAGCACTTCGGGAGGCCGAGACCAGTGGATCACTTGAAGTCAGGTGTTGGAGACCAGCCTGGCCAACATGGTGAAACCCCGTCTCTACTAAACATACAAAAATTATCAGGGCATTATGGTGGGTGCCTGTAATCCCAGCTACTAGGAGGCTCTGGCAGGAGAATCGCTTGAACCTGGGAGATGGAGGTTGCAGTGAGCTGAGATCACGCCACTGAACTCAAATCTGGGCAACAGAGAGAGACTCTGTCTCAAAAAATAATAATAAACACATATAAATATTGGGGTATGGGAGGAGGGAATGCAAATTATCTAACAGAGACTAATGAGCTGTTTAACCCAGGAAATAATCTGACAGTTGTTTTAGATCACTTGTGGAAAACATTAGCCCAATGTGTTATGGATGGAGAAAAAAAAAAGTCAACCAAGTTGCATAACCGTGTTGGGTGGAAAGAAATTGTCCTCTCCTCACACTAATCATCCAGCATATGGTTATAGTTAGATTTCTCCAGTTATCCCCAAAATAGATTTTGTGGTTTTTGAAAAATCCATGATCCATTCAATGTCTCTATATTGTTTTTAGTTATATCTCCTTTGCCTTTCTTAATCTAATGTCTTATCTTTTCTGAATCCAACCTCCTTTACAAGAGCAACACAGCTTGGTTTGATTTAGTGGAGTTCTTCTGAAGGCTCAAAGGCTTTGGAATCATGAATTAAATCAGGGAGAATTTTATATCACACCGTATGCAAACAGGCTTTTGTGAACTCATTCCAGGCCTCTACTAATCATCTAGCATATGGTTATACTTAGATGATTATAATATCAATCATAAGTTTAATGTAAAATTGCTTACAGAATTCAAAAACTGTTCGGGCACCGTCAGTCCCTGTATAGGCAATCAACATCTTGAATGTTTGTCTTAAACAATAAGCTTTAAAGATTGCAATCACACCCTGATCAAGGGGCTGCAGTGAAGACGTTGGATTGGAGGTAGAAAGAGAACTGTGGTACCTGAAGGAAGCTCAGTGACTACTGGAGGGTGGCTTGGTGTGTCACTGAGAAGTGTAAGAATTTTAAAACACAAGCTTTTTCTCTTCCAATTTTTTTAATCTAGAAAAAAATTACATAAAAGATCAGAAAATGTTTGCTCTGTCATCCAGTTTCTCTTGCTAGACCGATAGTAGACACCATGGCTAGTCTTTATAATTCATTGTAAAGCTTACAGATTGGCAAAATGATAAATCACAAGCTTTAGCTTTAAAACTCCACTGGCATTTGCACGCAGCATCACCATCAGTTGATCCTTTGTAGCCTTAAACCCCAGTGTGTTTCTAGAATACTTCCAGTCCCACTTACTCCATTCTGGATCCACAAACCCAAATTCTCCACAGATGTCCCTGAGGGCATCTGCTTCCAACAGATTTTTATGAAACCATTCCAGTGGTTTCATAAAAAATGAAAATCTGAGCCAGGGGAAAGCCTTCTTCCTCTATCTAATTTCTCAATGCTGGGGGAAAGGTCTTTGCAGCTTCTTCATCTGCACTTACATCCTCATCTGCACAGACAGTTTAACACTGTGGAAAGTACAGTAGTTCTTGAAGCCACTAAACCGGCCACAATTTGCAGTAAATGAAGGCACTTCTATGGGATTTTCAGCTTTTTTTCTTAAAGTCTTCATACATTGCAAAGGCATTCTCTTTAGCTTTGAGAAAGACTGCACTGGATTGCTTCCTTGTTTGGTATTCAATCCACAACACTTAACAAATGCTCCATTTCCTCCATTTCCCTATGCCTTGTTCCAATAGATTTCATAACACTGGCAATTGTTCCAGCTTGATAATTTTATTTTTCCCATCATTGTCTCTAATTGTATATATGTTTACTCCTTTATGCTGGTTGCAAAACCAATCTCACAGGTTCTTTTCTTTCAAAACAGTGTATAGTTTGAAGCTTGTCTTCAACTGTTAGAGCTTTTTGTTTATACTCAGTAGCAGGAACTGTATCACGAGCATACTTCTGTGGCACTTGCAAAACTCTCTGCTTGCTCCTTTTCTGGAACAAAAAAAGTTGAGCAAAAAATGCACGAAGATGGGAGGGAATCATGTAAATAATCGCTTCTAAGACAGCCAGAGGAAGGATGTGGGGGCAAATGGGCATTATGTACAGTATTGTACGTATTCAGGACTTGCTGTGCTCAGCTAAATCAGAGACTTGGATTCAGCTACTCCCACTTGGTGGCCCAAGACATCAGCTGGCTGGGAAAACTCATGCATGAGCCTACACAATTTCGGCATTATCCCGATTCATTTCCAGCATACTGACCTCTTAATGAAAGATTTTGCATTCCACAAACGTGTTTTTAACAGATCAGACTGTATACATAAAGTGTTCATATTCTGAAAGAGTTCAGATAAATGTATAAATAGTATCACTAAAAGTCTGTCAATATCCATAATGTTCTAAAATTACCGTCAAAGAAGGCAAATATAATCCTTTAGAAATAACTTTAGTGTAATGGCAAAACACTTTAAAATTTCTTCTAAAAATAATTTAGAGCTCAAAACATTTTACATACCAACAACTCTAGATACTGAAAAGAACAAAGGGAATCGTACAATTTGTCTTTTCATTGTACAGATGAAGACACTAATGTCCCAGAGAACGTGTAATATGCCCAAGATTACACAGCTAATTAGTGACAATCTAGATAACTACAAAAGACGATATTTTTTTAAAAAGAATCTACTACTGTATATTTCTTTAGTCTCATAGTCACTAAATATGTTTTCTATTGGTAAAAAAAAATAGATCAAGATTTTCTGTTTGGTTAAATCATTTACTTATTTGGATCATACACAAAGACTGTTATGTCATATGCATAAATCTGTTCATCTTCACCAGTGATCAAAAAAGAAATAATGCCCCAAACCAGGGTTTGCAACCAGCAGTGTGAAATTACTCCCACTTACTCTATTCTGGATCCATGCACCCAAATTTTCCCCAGAAGACGGCACCTCCAGTTTCTCACCTGCTGTCTAGGTTCATCAAGCTCCCTCTCCAGATCTTCCAGCAAAGTCACCACCTCTTCTCCACTCTCAGGATTATGCTCCCGTACCCAAGACTGGAGCTCCTCAGGCAGGATGGTCAGGAACTGCTCCAGCACCAACAATTCCAGGATCTGCTCCTTGCTGTGCATCTCTGGGCTCAGCCACTGACGGCAAAGTTCCCGCAGCTGACTCAGAGCCTCCCTGGGCCCAGGTGTCTCCTGATAGCAGAAGTGCCTGAAGCGCTGACGAGACAGTTCCCTGGTCAAAGACAAATTTCTAGGTAGGCCTGATGCTTGATCCCAAGTATGGTCTTCTTCTTTAACCTTTACTCTGATAATCTCCCCTTGTTCTTCTGCAGCCTGGCCAGCCAAGGCTGGGAAGACCCTGGAGACTGCTTCCATCCCGGGCTTGGGGCAGCTCAGGGAATGGCTCTCTCCACTTGGGGTCTGGGCAGAGGGATGATTCTACTTGAGTTCCTTTTTTGTTCTTGGTCAGGAAAGTTTTTAATATAAGAAAACACTAAACACAGAACACCTACCGACGCAGTTTAAAAGAACTTGTTTACGTCACAACACAAGTACTCGGGCAATTCCATTGAAAGTGAAGTCATACTCTGAAAATACCAGAAAGTAGTGAGCACAGAACGACCCAGTAAAGCCTCAGGGTCACAAACAGAGCGGCGAGGTACCTGCGAGACCGAAAACTGAGGTTACCAAGGACACGCCGGCCCCAGACGGAGCCTCAGTATGCGATATATGCGCCCAGGCAAGGAAACGACGCTCGGAGCAGCCTGGGCGAGGGCGGAGAGGGAGACGGGCGCACCGGCTGCCCGAGGAGGCCCGGCTGTGACCGCGCACACGCACCCGTCCCTCGGCCGCAGCTCCCGCCTCTGAGGAGCTCAGAGCCGCTCGAACCCGGACTAGTGGGGCCAAAGACACACCGGACGGCTCAGCCGGCCGTTCCGCAGACACACCCGCAGCTGCGCCCGCAGGTTCCGGCCGGGCCCGGCGAGCCAAGCTCACTTCCGGTCCGCTCTAGGATTCCAGGTGGTGCGGTCTTCTCGCTGGTCGCGCTCACACCTACGGAACCAGTCGACTTGGGGAGGCGAGTGCTCCGGAAACCGCGGAGAATTAACTCCGGAGTTGCCCAGTTACCTGGCATCCGGTGCAGAGCCTCACAGTGCGAGGGCGCTGGCGTGGCGGCTGCTGGTCTGTGCTTTCCCGTCACCGTGGTAAACACCGCTGGCGCTCAGACTCGCGCGACGCCCCGCAGAGCATCCCCGGGAAGAGCATCCCGCGGGAACACCGCGCAGCCGGGCTGCAGGCTGCTCCCCCGCCCGTCCTAGTTAACTTTGGGCCGCTTTCTCCTTTCCCTTTCACCCCAAATCACACTTAGAAAGAAATGTAAGAAGTTTACATTGTTTCCATTTGACGTATTGGAAAACCAAGACCCACGGAGCATGAGCTGGGATTGTTTAGCGCCGGCCCAGTGCTCCGTGACTGAACAACCGTGGGAAACTGGTCCCAGGAAACTAAAACCTGGACGGCTGATGAGAGCCCAGCGAGTCACTGGAGTGGGGAAACCAGAACCTTCCCTCCCGGCAGCCACTGGATCCAGCCCTGCGCCTGGGAACGGGAGATGCCCGAGGAACACGTGTGGAATTGCTGCCTGGCTCCCCTTCTCCGTTCGGTTTCCTTCTGCTTTGGTCGTCATGTTGATTTCTCACATTCTGGCATTTCTGAGTAGAGAGGCTTTGAATAATCAGAACATTTCTTTCAGAAGTCTCTAAATTAAAAAAAATTCTTACGGTTGGGTTCTGTGAATGGTCTTGAGTCAATCGGTAAACCTAATGAAATTGTGTATAAAATTTTCGTCTGTGTGCCTGTGTCATCAAACCCTGAGAGGATCATTTTCCCAGCCACTATTAACGTGCTGCACTTATCTTTTGTGTTTCCCCCGCTAACTGTCCTTTGCAGTCAGGGACTCTACCTTCTACCTTTTTCTCAGACAGTGATCTCTACCATGCTGAGCACAGTAGGCAGTTAACATGGAGTGACCATGACTTCTAGGTCCTCTACTGACGAGCATTATTATTTTTTTTCGTAGATTTGCATTTTTTAAATTACTGCAACAGTGATAGACACTTATAAAAAAGTCAAATATTTTAAAAGTCAACATGGCAAAAAGTGAAAAGTTTCTTCATTCTGAGTTCCATTCCTCAGAAAAATTCATGTCAACAGTTTGTTGTATGTACCTCCAACCTATTTTTTAATGCACATATAAAATTGAGTACAATATAATTATGTACAAATATAACTGAGCCACGATTATAACTCATTATAATTTGCAAAACTTAGATCATATTAGACTACAATTCAGCAAGTGACTGGGCTATTTTGTTTTCAGTTTAAACTAAATCCTCCCCCAGAAACTGCCAAGCCAGCATGTGGTGTGTGCCTGTCCCATTGTTTTTAGTGGCTGTTGGTAGAGACTATTTTGATAGATGTTGTTTAAAGATATGCACCCCAGAGGGGTGTTTATCATGAGTCTCTCTAAAGTGTGTCAAGATCCTTTCCTTGCACTGTGCTTTCCAAGGCCTTGGGAAGAAGTTGCTCTGTATGAAACATACGTTGTAAAATTTGCAAAACTATGCTGTTATAGTGAAAATTAGTTAAGACAGCTGCCTCTCCCTACTCCTTATACTCAGATACATCATACAGGCCTTAGAGTGCCCGTAGTTTTATGTTGATAAGCACTATTCTTTTTCCTAAAGAGGACTTTCTAAATTATTAAGTTTCAAACCTCACAAAATCTGGATCTGCCCGGTTGACTTCTGGAAGCAATTCATGCTCCTAAGAAAAGCGCAGCAAAGAGTGCACAGATGTCCCTGAATTTTATTTTGCGCATTACTCCTCCAGCAACAAAGCGTCAGCTTTCCTGTCAGCACGGTCTCACTGAAGCCTGACCTAACTCTTCGAGATTGGAGCAACCAGAAAGTTTATTATCAAGGAGGTATTTAACCACGGCTGTAGATACATATTCTGCTTTTATGGTGGGTCCCATGGTGTAATGGTTAGCACTCTGGACTTTGAATCCAGCAATCCGAGTTCGAATCTCGGTGGGACCTTTCAAAGGAGAACGTTTTACAGTTCCTCGGTTGGCTTCTGAATGTGGGGAAAACTCGTTCCTCCGCTTCCCGTCCAATTCCCTTCGAAAACACCTTTGTGGCCGCGTACACGGTATTGGCCTCTCCTGTCCAAACATAAATACCCAAGTGATTCAGCTTTCAAAGCCTATCAGATTCACGGATTTGGAGACAAAAGCTCCAGCAGCAACGCGGACGCCCAATTCCTGTAACGGAGACAAACGCTTCTCCAAGTTTCCTGGGTTCGAAGCCCTCCTCGCCCCACAGCTGAATCTGCGCGTGCAGCTGGCTGGGCATTGTTTCGCTGTGGCCCTCGCGCGCCCGGGGTCCTTCTCGCCCCTTTCCCATCCCATCCCCCAGCCCGTCGACACAGTGCACCCTCGGCTGCTTTCTCAGTTCCGTGGTCCTTCTCGGTCTCCCCACTCACCCACCTGCCGCGTCTGGAAACCCCCAAAGCCGGCAGCCGTGGACGGCTCGGGTCCTGGCATCGGGTCCTGGCATCGGGTCCTGGCATCCTTCTGGCCGGGGAGAAAACTCGCCTCCGACCGCACCCGGGCCTCGCTGCGCCAGGGCTGGCATTCCCAGTTCAGGACCGCGCTGTAACCCTAACCCTTCAGCCCCTAGGACCAGGGTGAACGGGGCACTCCGTGGCCGGGTCCTCCCAGACACTGCCAAGCACTCCGTCCCAGGCACCCGGGAAACAGTCCCTTGGAGCTGAGCGTCAAAAACAGGAAACGTACCCGCCATCCCGCCTGCCCCGAACTCTGTGTAGACCGGGATCGAATTGGAGATAGAGCTGATGAAAGCTGGAAGGTCTGGGAAGCTCCTGAGGACTCTTGTTTGCCTCTTCGAATGCGGCGGGAAATGTGGGCCAGGTAAGGGAAAGGTGTGCCAGAGGACAGGAACTAAATTAGGAATCAGTATTTGTGTCGTGTACAGATTCATCTCTTGTATGATGTAAGAGGCAACCTTCAAATCCGATGACTTGTTTTCAGACTTACTTTCACAGTTTGATTTTTTCATACAGACCAAAAAACCAAGTCGAATCTTACTTTCACAAAGTCCATTAAACCCTAAATAATTCATTAGCTCATGTTGCGAATCACCACTGGTTACGCAGACACTCTAGCTAAGTTTGCAAAACTTTATGAAAACATTATTTTGACTCCCATGATGTGTGTTTGATGGTGCTTCATAGGGTCGTAATGCTGCTCATTGCAGAGGGAAATAGCATTTTCTTCTTGTGGTGTTGCCTTAGCTGGTCTGGCCACACCTTCTTTCCACTTTGTCGATGTGAGTGTGATGAGATCTCACCCAAAGTGTTCTCCCTTTCGCTAACGGCCTCTACCCACCTCTTCTACTTGTGTGGGATGCTTACGACCCCAGCCTTTCTTCTGGCCACCACCATAGCCAGCCTGTGCATAATCATTATGATCGCATCCGTCTTCAAGCATTCACTCATCCAAGCTCAAGCCAGCAGCTCAGACTTTACCCTAAGCCTCTAAATTAAGGTCATGGACAAGACCTGATTGGAGATGGTGCCTGCACAACATGACCCAGAACTGAACAGAAGGCCAGGGAGCAGCTGCTGTGAGGAGCAGAAGCAGCCACCGGCACTGCTGGGGCATATGCAGATGCTCCCCCGATGCCTTACAGGTTCTGTGGGTCTCCAATTTCTTTCGGAAGCTGAGGAAATCCCTGTGGGTATTTACAAAAGCTCCACCCTTGAGCAAACTTTAGTTACGTTTCTCTGAGCCTTCCTCTCAACTAGATCCCTCCCTTGGCTTGTCCAGTCCAGTTTCAGCAAAGAATCCAGTTGAGCCTACTTTTAGTAAGAATTCTGCTAAGCCAATTCAGTAAGAATTCCTCACCTCAAAATCCTATCAAGTTTCTCTTTTTCCTCCCTGGGTATCTAATCGAGTTCCTCTAGTAATTTTCTATCAAATGGTTGTCTTACCCTGACTACTGTCTCCGTTGTATTTGGATTTGAGTTGACTTAATCTCTCTCCCCTACTGCAATTGTCTGGAATAAAGTCTTCCTTGCCTATTTAACTCCATCTGGTACCATTTTTCTTTGATAATTTTATCAAAGAAGGTTTAGGCATATCCTGGGAAAACTTCTTTTCCAAAGAAAAGATCCCACTAAGGATTCAGAATATGATCAGCTGCCAAGAGATGTGTTCAGAACAGAGGACCAGGCAAATTCATGGTAGCTGATTTCCTGAGGAAATAAAAACAGACTTTAAAATCTGTCCATGTTGGCCGGGCACTGTGGCTCACGCCTGTAATCTCAGCACTTTGGGAGGCTAAGGGTGGGGGGGAGTGGATCACGAGATCAAGAGATCGAGACCATCCTGGCCACAAAATGGTGAAACCCCATCTCTACTAAAAATATAGAAATTACCTGCGCGTGGTGGCATGTGCCTGTGATCCCAGGTACTGAGGACACTGAGGCAGGATAATCGCTTGAACCTGCAAGGCGGAGGTCACAGTGAGCCGAGATTAGGCCACTGCACTCCAACCTGATGACAGCAAGACTCCATTAAAAAAAAAATCCGTATCAAAAAATGGGATGCACCACATTAACAAAAATGCAGGATAAAAACCATGTGATTATCTCCATAGATGCAGAAAAAGTATATGACAAACGTCAACACCCTGTCATCATGAAAACTCTTAAAAGATTAGGCTTAGAGGAAATGTACCTCAACACAATAAAGGTCATGTATGATAAGCCTACAGTTAACATACTCAGTAGTGAAAAGTTAAATGCCTTTCCTCTAAGATTAGGGACATAACAAGGATGCACACTCTCAACATTTCTTTTTAACATGGTACTGCGAGTCCTAACCAGAGCAATTAGATAAGAGAAAAATATAAAAGTCATCCTAATAGGAAAGGATTTGAAATGAACTCTACTTGCTCATGACATGATCAGCAAATAGAAAACCTGAAAGATACTACAGAAAAGTTAGAACTGATAAATTCAGTAAAGTTGCAGGATACAAAATCAACATTAAATAATCAGTAGCATTTCTATATAATGACAAACTGTCTGGAAAGGAAATTTTTTTTAACAATCCCATTTACAATAGCAACAAAAATAAGATACTTAGGTGTAAATTTAACAAAAGAGATGAAAGACCTGTACACTGAAAACTATAAAACTCTGATAAAATGACTAAGACATATAAATGAAAAATATTCCATGTTCATGGAAGAATTAATATCGTTAAAATGTTCATACTAATCAAAATTGTCTACAGATTCAATGCAATCCTTGTCAAAACTCCAATGTTATATTTTACACAAATAGAAAAAACACTTTTTAAATGTGTGGAACCACAAAAGACCTCAAACAGCCAAAACAATCTTGAGCAAAATGAACAAAGCTCGAAGCATCACCCTCACTACGTATATCCATTATAAAGTGATGGTAATAAGGCATAGTACTGGCATAAAAACGGAAACACTGACCTTTGAAAGAGAATAGAAAGCCCAGAAATAAACCCGTGTATTTCTTGTCAATTGATTTTTGACAAAGGTGACAAGAACACAGAATGGAGAAAGGACAGTCTGTTTAATAAGTGGGGCTAGGGGCCAGGTGTGGTGGCTCACGCCTGTAATCCCAGCCCTTCCGGAGGCCAGGGTGGGCAGATCTCCTGGGGTCAGGGATTCAAGACCAGCCTGGCCAACATGGAGAAACCCCGTCTCTAGTAAAAAATACAAAATTAACTGGGCATGGTGGTGGATGCCTGGAGTCCCATCTACTATGGAGGCTGAGGCAGGAGAAACACTTGAACCCAGGAGGCGGAGGTTGCGGTGAGCTGAGATCACACTGTTGGACTCCAGCCTGGGCAACAAGAGCGAAACTCCGTCAAAAAAAAAAAAAAAAGGTTCTAGGGAAACTGGTTATACACACGAAGAAGAATAAAATTCGCTTTTATACCACACATAAAAATCAACTCAAAGTGGATTAAAATGCGTGACTGGAAACTATAAACCTATATACTAGAAAAACACATAAGGGAAAAGCTTCGTGACCTTTGAGCAATTATTATTATTTTTTAATGACTCCAAAGCACAAGCAACAAAAGCTAAAGCAGACAGATGGGATTGCATCAAACTAAGAAGTCTCTGCACTCCAAAGGAAGCAACAAAGTGGAGAGACAAACCACAGAATGGAAAAACATTCGCAAAACTTATATGTAATAAAAGATTAATACCCAAAATATATTAGGAATTCAAACAACTAAATAGCAAGAAAACAACCTGATTACAAAAGAGACAAAGGACAAAAGGCAGCAGATACTTCTCAAAAGAAGATATACAAATGGCAATACATATGGAAAAAAAATACATTGATGAGATGAAAATTAAAGCCACAATATCACTTCACACGCATTAGAATAACTTTGTTTCATTTTGAGATGGAGTCTGGCTGCACTGCCCAGGCTGGGGTGAAGTGATATCACGGCTCAAGGCAGCCTCAACCTCCTGGGCTCAAGTGATCCTCTTACCTTGGCTTCCAGTTACCTGAGACCACAGCTAGGCTCCACCACCAGGCCCGGCTAGTTTTTCTTTATTTTGCAGAGATGGGGGTCTCCCTTTGTTACCCCGGCTGCTCTCCAACACTTGGGTTTGAACTCCTGGCCCAGGCAATCCTTCCACCTCATCCTCCCAACCTGTGGGATTACAGGCATGAGCCACCACGCAGGTAACACTTGTTGTCATTCTTTTGATAAAAACTGGCTTTTAGCAAAAAGATGGAAGATGATAATAACAAGAGTTGACAAGACCATGGAGAAAAGGCAACTTTTGTACGTTGTTTGTGAAAACATAAAGTAATACAACCATTATGGAAAATAGTATATAGATTCCTCAAAAACTAAAAATAAAATTACCTTATGATCCAGCCATCCCACTTCTAAGGAATATATCCAAAGGAACCAAAATCAATATAGCAAAGAAACATCTGCACTCTCATGTTCATTGCAGTATTATTCATAGTAGCCAAGATACGGAATCAACCTAAGTGTTCATCATCAGGCGGGTATATAAAGTCAATGTGCTAGGTAGGGCGCAGTGGCTCATGCCGGCAATCCCAGCACTGTGGGTGCCCAAGGCGGGCGGATCACCTGAGGTCAGGAGTTTGAGACCAGCCTGGTCAATGCGGTGAAACCCGTTTCTACTAAAAATGCAAAAATTGGCCGGGCATGATGTCGCATGCTTGTAGTCCCAGCTACTTGGGAGGTTGAGGCAGGAGAATCACTTGAACCCAGCAGGCGGAGGTCGCAGTGAGCTGAGATGGCACCATTGCACTCCAGCCTGGGCAACAGGAGCAAAACTCAGTTTCAAAAAAAAAAAAAAAAATGTATTCTGTATACAATGAAATACTATTCGGACTTTAAAAAGAAATTCTGTTATTTGTCGCAATGTGGATGAACTTGGAGGACATTTTGCTGAGAGAAATAGTCAGACCCAAAAAGACAAATACTTCATGATCTCATTTACACGTGGAATCTAAAAAATATATTGAACTCATAGAACCGAAGAATAATGGTTACCAGATGTTAGAGTATGGGGTGGGAGTTGGGGAAGGAATACGGTTGTTGATCAAAGTGGTACAAAGTTTCAGGTAGACAGGAAGAATGTTTTGAGATTTGTTGCACAGTAGGCTGACTATAGACAATAATTTTAAAAGGGAAATTTAAAAAACATTTGCCCAAGTTTTGAGATGTATACCTAGGAAGATTGAAGATGGAAACGGGGCAGGAATCCCATGCCTGTAATCCCAGCACTTTGGTAGGCCGAGGAGGGCGGATCGAGCCCAGGAGTTCAAGACCAGCCTGGGCAACATGGTGAAACCCCTTCTCTACAAAAACAAAAAGAAACAAACAGAAAAAGCAGTCCCAGCTACTCTGGAAGCTGAGGTGGGAGGATCTCGAGGTGGAGGTCGCCATGAGCCAAGATCATGCCATACCACGGCATTCCAGCCTGGGTGTTGAGTAAAACCGAGTCTCTCAAAAAAAAAAAAAAAAAGAAAAGAAAAAAAGGCTGGCGTGGCTACTTGGGAGCCTGACGCAGGAGAATCACTTGAACCTGAGGCAGAGGTTGCCATAAGCTGAGATCACGCCATTGCCCTACAGTTTGGGTCAGAAGAATGGAAACTCTGTCAAGAAAAAGAAAGAAAGAAAGAGAGAGAGAGAGAGAGAGAGAGAGGGAGCGAGAGAAAGGAAAGGAAAGAGAAAGAAAGAAAATTCTAGATGCATGGACGTAACATGTAGATACTGCAACCAGGTACGAGCCTTAAGACCAACATAGGAAATACCTAGATACATTATTAAATCACAGATCCAGGAACACACACGCATGCGCGCATGCACCCACACAACACACACACCCACCATTGAGGCCAATGCACTATATCATGACCGAGGCCCAGAATTCTTCACTCATAACAAACACTTTGGCTCGTTCTCATGAAATATCCCAGAGCAGGGTGAGTAGAACAAGAATTTTAATCATTACTGGCTGAGAGTGTAGACTAATAAAATCCTTTTAGAGGGCCATTTGGCAATATCTATAAATATTTCAAATGTGTATATCCTAAGAAGACACAGCAAACTCACTTCTAAAAATTTATATTGCAGTATTACAGATATACACACTCAAAATTTGATTTATGTCTGTATGAAGTTATTTGTTGCAGCATAGTTTATAATAGCAAAACATATGGAAAATCCAAGTTGCCTAATAGGGGGCTGGTTAAATAATATATGGTAACCTATGCATTGGGATATAATGCACCCTTAAAAAAGAATATGCTTTCACTTTTTGTGATGATAGGCGAAGCTCTCTAGGATATATTGGATGGGGAAACAGGACAGGATAAGGAACAATATGTATCGTACGTTGTCATTTGTGATATTTCTTTTTGAGATAAAAATTCTAAAACTTTGGGAGGCTGAGATGGGCTGGTCAGCTGAGGGCGGAAGTTTGAGGCCAGCCTGACGAATGTGGAGAAACTCCATCTCTACTAGAAATACAAAATTAGCCAGGTGTGGTGGCACATACCTGTAATCCCTGCTACTCAGGAGGCTAAGGTAGGAGACTCTCTTGAACCTGGGAGACAGAGGTTACTGTGAGCCAAGATTGCATCATTAGAAGCAGAGGTTGGGATAAGCCGGGATTGCACCATTGCACTCCAGCCTGGGAAACAAGAGCAAATCTCCAACCGAAAGAAAGAAAAAAGAAAAGAAAAAAAAAGAGGAAAGAAAGAGAAATATATATTTCACGTAATATACATTCATATGTGCTTAGTATAATCCTGGAAAGAATTAACAACAGTGGCTATCTGTAAATAATGTAATTAGGTGGTCGCGGAATAAGGTTGGATGCAAGATTTTACAGAGCTTTATACATTTGGAATTATGGGAATGCAGTGCCTATTTGAAAACTCAAATAAAATGAAAAATATGTATATTTTCTCTGAAGGCCCATGATGGAAATTGCAAGTAGAAACTACTCAATATGGACATTCTCCTCTGTCTTGCTCTTGGAGGCATCTTTGGATCTAACTGGGAATGCTGTGTGGAGTACATTTTTCAGTCAGGTCACATCTCTAAGCAGACATAAATCCTCCTCAAAGCCAAGCACACAATGACGGCTAAGTTTTTTTGTTGCGGGAGGGCCCTTTAAAGTTAGCAAACAGCAAAAATTTCAGTAAGGTTAAAATCAGGCTGAAAATACCTACGAAACATAGTTTCAATAATTTGTTGTACATGTTTATGTGGATGATTTTTATCATTTAAATTTATTGGCAATATTTTTTCTAAAGCCTTCAGTTACTTCAGTCGCTCCCTCAAAAGAGCTGGAAACTATGGAGAACGTAAATGCTTCTTGCCCCTAAGAAGGTTAGCATCTGCAGGGAAAACCAAACACTACCCAAATGTCTCCACTGGCTAAGTTAACTTACAAATATCAGTGTTGCTGAGGAGGAATGGTCCCCAAGACTTGAGGGGATCTTGTACTCAGAACTGAAAATTAGCAGAGGCCAGTTAAGATACCTTTAGTCATTTACTCAATTTCCTGGAGAATTAAGCTAGCAAAGATCAATACTAACTAGGCAGCATTCAGAGCCATCCTTTTAGAGGGTTAAATAAAACCTCGCGGATCGACGAGGATGGGATTCGAACCCACGCGTGCAGAGCACAATGGATTAGCAGTCCATCGCCTTAACCACTCGGCCACCTCGTCACATGGCAAGTGTGGTGAAGTCATCTTCCTCCTCCGCACAGTTAGTCCTGAAATAATACGGTTCCTAATCACTCTTTGTGGCTTAATCCTGATGCAGTCCTTGGAACCACCCTCGGAATCGGGCACTTGAGGCACATTTCGCAGCAAGCGCAGAAGCGATCCATGGCATCTAGAGTGGCTCAGCTGCTTGGCACATGTCGGACGAACCCACGGAAGCAGCTCGCCTGGCGTGAAACGTGGGTCCCCGCTGAACTCCGAATGGACGGACGTCGGATTTCCGCCCCGGGTCGCTGGCTCCGGGGAATCCTGTTTTCTGGGAGGTGCCAGCAACCGTCAAACACAGCACAAGCAGCCGCAGGCCTGCTCCGTGAGCCCCCGAGACGCTTTTGCTCCTGCATGTGCCGGGCAGCGAGGACACGCCTCCCTGGCCCTCCTGCGCCTTCTCTGGGGTTGGGACTCCCTGCGTGGCTGCGACGTGCAGCCCGGGTCACAGCGCGGCTG
>PVKP010006825.1:0-80641 GCA_004027715.1 Plecturocebus donacophilus | reverse complement strand
TGCATCCCCGGGATGAATCCTACTTGATCATGGTGGATAAGCTTTTTGATGTGCTGTTGCAATCGGCTTGCCAGTATTTTATTGAAGATTTTTGCATCTATGTTCATCATGGATATTGGCCTGAAGTTTTCTTTTCTTGTTGAGTCTCTGCCGGGTTTTGGTATCAGGATGATGTTGGTCTCATAAAATGATTTGGGAAAGATTCCCTCTTTTTGGATTATTTGGAATAGTTTCAGAAGGAATGGTACCAGCTCTTCTTTGTATGTCTGGTAGAATTCAGCTGTAAACCCATCTGGACCTGGGATTTTTTGGGGGGTAGGCTCTTAATTGCTGCCTCAACTTCCGACCTTGTTATTGGTCTATTCAGGGTTTCAACTTCTTCCTGGTTTAGACTTGGGAGGAGGCAAGTGTCCAGGAATTTATCCATTTCTTCCAGGTTTACTGGTTTATGTGCATAGAGTTGTTTGTAATAATCTCTGATGATGGTTTGAATTTCTGTGGAATCTGTGGTGATATCCCCTTTATCGTTTTTTATGGCATCTATTTGGTTATTCTCTCTTTTCTTTTTTATTAATCTGGCTAGTGGTCTATTTTGTTGATCTTTTCGAAAAACCAGCTCTTGGATTTATTGATTTTTTGAAGGGTTTTTTGTGTCTCTATCTCCTTCAGTTCTGCTCTGATCTTAGTTATTTCTTGTCTTCTGCTAGCTTTTGAGTTCTTTTGAATAACTTTTCAATTTCAAAGAATATAATTTTATTTTAGCAGAAGTATACTGAAATAAAAATTTAACTTAAGAAATTATCTTAAAAACAAAGATATAGATTATTGATCAATGATAAAAATTACAAACTTTTGGTAAATCTGTAAGCTCGGTGCTTTCAATTAGGCAGATATCTTTGATAATTTAACCTACTCAATATAGATAGCTGCCAATTCACCTCTGGTTAGGTTTTTCCTTGTAACAGGCAACATAATAACAAAGCACAGGAATGCTTTCCAATTGCCATTGTCCCTGCAAAACTGGAGAAAAACACTGAGAGATAAAGGCTCTCTAAAAGTACTATTATAGCTACAGAGCAGAAATGCTAATTTCATTGCCACAGCTTTCTCCATTCATTTTCTATTCTCCACCCTGCTGGTTTGAAGGTAGAACTGATGGCTGAGCTAGATGAATTATCTTATGAACATAGGAATGAAGGCTTTATGTTACAAAAAGTAGGTCTAGAACCTCACATGAGTAAAATTTTATTTTTGCAAAATTTATTAACAGTCTTTGTCATATGTACTTTATTTTTTAACTGGAATGAATAAAAAGCTTTTAGGTTTGTGATTTATAGTTTCATAGCAGCCTTCTCCTTGAAGACATCAGTTTTGTCCTCAGGTTTATTCTGTACTTGCACTGTACATTCTAGTATTCTCTGAACTTTTTAATTATTTCCCCTAGTTCCTTCATTTTACTAACTGTTTTACTGGTCCTGAAATATTGTATAGACTCTGCTCCCTCTCCGGGCTTACACAGTTATTTCTCTGTTATTAGCATTCATGTTTCTTTATTTTTCCACTTGCCTCTTCAATAATAGCTGTTCCAGTGCTACTCCTTAAATTTTTTGTTTTCCGTTTGCTTTTTTTCTTGATCAGCCTCATAGCAGCTTGTACTATAGCTATTCATGTAATAAACCCAATATTTGTAAACTGGTAACTACATGTTCACATTTTTGCAGTTTATTAAAATGATTATAAATCAATTTTTGAGTTAATATTTGAAATATTTTATGTCAACCAAATACGAAATGAGAATATTTTGCCATATAGGAAAGACCAAAAAGAAACTTTATACAACACAGCCATCTTTATAATGAGACTAGTGTTGTGATTAGTTGACTAATAATTTGAAAACTGATAAATTATTTCATTTACTACTAAAAGATTGTACATTTTACTGTAATTTATTTTTTGTAATTTATTTTGCAATTTATATTTTCTTGAGGCATATTCAAAATCACAGATCAGATTATTTTATCTTTTAGTTATATTTTCTGTTGAAATAACCCAGTTTATAATGTTATATTTCATTTAGTATTCATGCATTTTTAAAATTTTAAAAACCACAGAATGTTTATAAACAGAGTTTTAGGTTAATGCAAATCATAAAAACTAGATTTTAGGGCAAACAGAAACAGAATTGAAGGCAAAATTTTAATAATGTGTTAAATATGTGTCAGTAAATAGGTACATAAGATTTTATGCCTTTAATTTTCTTTATTGACTAAAATTTCTTCATGACCTTCTGTGAAATTTCAATTTGAGAAAACACTGGAAGGAAAAGGAAAGATTTATGTGCATTTAATTAGAACCCCAATGAAAACAATTCCATTAGATTTACGTAAAGCTTTTCAATATTTATTTTTCATACACTTTTTGTTATGACAATCTGATGAAACAGGTTTACTTCATTAAGATTCCAGTCGTAGGTACAAAGGAGGCAGAAGTTGCAGTGAGCGGAGATCGTGCCACTGCACTCCAGCCTAGCCAACAGAGTGAGACTCTGTCTCCAAAAAAAAAAAAAAAAGAAAAAAAATTCTGAATTCAAAATGTCCAAATTCAAATTCTGTAAAGTTGAACTCTGATTAAGAACAAAAAGAAGATCCAAGATGGCCAAATACGAACAGCTCTGGATTCCAGTTCCCAGCAAAAATGCAGAGGGTGAGTGATCACCACATTTCAAAATGAATATTTACTGCCCACAGACCAAGAGATTCCCAGGCAGAAAAGTGCCATTTGTCTCCAGCATGGAAACAGCTGGTGCAGCGGGTCTCCGCACAAAAACTCACACAAATCCAGGTGCTGTTTCAACTGGTGCCTGGAATGCCTGAAAGACTCACCAGCTCAATTTAAAAAAAAGAGGGCTGAAACAGGGAGCTAGGTGATCTGGCTCGGCCAGTCCCACCCCAACAAAGACCAGCAATCTGAAATGCTCTGGACTGAGAGTTTCAGAGCAAGCACAGCTAGACCCTGGGTGGTCCAGCTCTGTTGGGGGAGGGGCATCTGCCATTACTGAGGCAGTCCACCACTACCAAGGCAGTCCACCACTACTGAAGTAGTCCACCATTACTGAGGCAGACCACCATTACTGAGGCAGACCACCATTACTGAGGCAGACCACCATTACTGAGGCAATTTTAACTATACTCCTATCACCAAAACTGCAAGGAAGTTTACACAGCAGCTGGGCAGTGCCCATGGCAGCTCAGCAATTCCTCTGCTTGCAGACTATGACTACACTACCTCCTCACTGGACAGGGCATCTCTGAAAAAAGGAAACAGCACATCAGGAACTTATAAATAAAACTTCACCTTCCTGGGACAGAGCACTTGGGAAAAAAAGGCAGTTATGAATTCCGCTGCAGCAGACTTAAACATACCTGCCCAGCAGCTCTGAACAGAACAATGGAGCTCACAGCTCAGCACTTGAGCTCCTATAATGAACAGACTGTCTCCTCAAACAGCTCCCCAGCCCCAGTATATCCAAAGAGACACATCATAAAGGAGAGCTCAGGCTGACATCTGGTGGGTGTCCTTCTGGGACAAAGATAACAGAAAAAAAACTGGCAGCAGCCTTTACTATTCCGCAGCCACAGAAGGTGATCCCTAGGCAAGCAGGGTATGGAGTAGACTCCGGGTTCCCGAGAGGCCAGCACATCTGCCGGGGACTCTTGGCCAGCAAGAGGGTCCCAACCTGAATAGGGTAGTGCGCAGAAAAAAAAGAAGACTGACAAGTGGGGTCTGGAGGACTGAGTAAGCAATGCTTAAACAGCAATGCCTAAACAGCAGCTTTATTGTGCACACAGTTAGTATATATATGTTTGTCCTACATCATTTACAGGAACAGATACCATTATCTCATACATGAGAGCAGTACATAAGAACAATAGTAAAATCAGATACATAATTGGGTACAATCAAGTCACACAGGTGGGTTTCAGTATCGGGGTGGGGAGACCTATAGTTAAAAGTTACTGACCTATGCAAGGCACCAGAGAGGCAGAAACCTATTATACTTGCGCAGTCACAGGAGCAGGCACAGGATCCAATAGTGGGTAAACAAAGTCATAAATCAGATACAGAAACTGGACACATTGTCCTGTCAGACCACATGCAGATCACATCACTGTCTCACAAAGTTCTTTTTATAATTTCTTTACCTGCAGTTCCTACTTTCCCATAGCTCGACTGCCTCCAACGGGAAACTGTGTCCGGGCTCAAGCTCACCATATGGCGAGGCCCAATTCCGAGGGGCCTCACATGGGAACGCTCCCCACAGTAGACCTCCAGCAGTCCTACAGCAGAGGGGCCTGACTGTTAGAAGGAAAACTAAGAAACAACTTCATCATCAACAAAAAATACATCCACTCAGAGATGCCCATCTGAAAGTCACCAACTACAAAGACCACCGGTAGATAAATTCACAAAGACAAGAAGAAACTAGGGCAAAAAGGATGAAAACACCCAAAAACCAGAACGCCTCTCTTCCTCCAAGGGATCACAACTCCTCACCAGCAAGGGAAAAGGCTGGATGGAGAATGAGTCTGATGAATTGACCGAAACGGGCTTCAGAAGGTGGGTAATAAGAAACTTCTCTGAACTAAAACAACATGTTCTAACCCAATGCAAAGAAATGAAGAACCTTGAAAAAAGGTTTGTCAAAATGCTAACGAGAATAAACAGCTTAGAGAGGAATATAAATGAATTGATGGAGCTGAAAAATACAAGAGAACTTCATGAAGCATACACAAGTTTCATTAGCTGAGTCAACCAAGCAGAAAAAGGATATCAGAGATTGAAGATCAACTCAATGAAATAAAATGAGAAGGCAAGATTAGAGAAAAAAGAGTAAAAAGAAATAAAGCCTCCAAGAAATATGGGATTATGTGAAAACACCTAATCTACGTTTGATAGGTGTACCTGAATGTGACAGAGAGAATAAATCCAAGCTGGAAAACACTCTTCCGGATATAATCCAGGAGAACTTCCCCAACCTAGCAAAGCAGGCCAATATTCTAGGCCAGAAATACAAGAACACCACAAAAATATTCCTCAAGAAGAGCAACCCCAAGGCACATAATCGTCAGATTCACCAGGGTTGAAATGAAGGAAAAAATGCTAAGGGCAACCAGAGAGAAAGTTCGGGTTACCCACAAAGGGAAGCCGATCAGACTCACAACTCTCAGCAGAAACCCTACAAGCCAGAAGAGAGTAGGGGCCAATATTCAACATCCTTAAAGAAAAGAACTTTCAACCCAGAATTTCATATCCAGCCAAACTAAGCATCATAAGCGAAGGGGAAATAAAATCTTTTATGAACAAGCAATTGCTCAGAGATTTTGCCACCACCAGGCCTGCTTTATAAGAATGCCTGAAAGAAGCACTAAACATAGAAGGGATCTACCAGTACCAGCCACTCCAAAAACATACCAAATGATGAACAGCATTGACGCAATGAAAAAACTGTGTCAACTAATGGGCCAAACAACCAGCTACCATCAAAATGCCAGGATCAAATTCACACATAATATTAACCTTAAATGTAAATGCGCTAAATGCCACAATCAAAAGACACAGACTGGCAAATTGGATAAAAAGTCAAAACCCATCTGTGTGCTATATTGAGGAAACCCATCTCACATGCAAGGATACACATAGTCTCAAAATAAAGGGATGGTGGAAGATGTACCAAGCAAATGGAGAGCCAAAAAAAGGCAGAAGTTGCAGTCCTAGTCTCTGATAAAATAAACTTTAAATCAATAAAGATCAAAAGAGACAAGGAAGGGCGTTACAAAATGATAAAAGGATCAATGCAACAAGAAAAGTTGACGATCCTAAATATATATGCACCCAATACAGGAGCACCCAGATACATAAAGCAAGTTCTAAATGACCAACAAAGAGACTTAAACTCCCACACAATAATAGTAGGAGACTTTAACACTCCACTGTCAATATTAAACAGATCAAGGAGACAGAAAATTAACAAGGATATCCAGGATGTGAACTAGACCTGGACCAAGCAAACCCCATAGACATTTACAAACCTCTTCACCCCAAATCCACAGAATGTACATTCTTCTTAGCACCACATCACACCTACTCTAAAAGTGACCACGTAATTGGAAATAAATCACTCCTCAGCAACTGCAAAAGAAAGGAAATCATAACAATCAGTCTCTCTAACCACAGTGCAATCAAATTAGAACTCAGAATTCAGAAATTAACTCAGAACCACACAACTTCATGGAAACCAAACAGGTGGTTCTTGAATGTTGACTGGATAAACAAAGGAATGAAGGCAGAATAAAGATGTTCTTGAAAACCAATGAGAACAAAGACAAAAAGTACCAGAATTTTTGGGACACATTTAAAGCAGTGTCTAGAAGAAAATTTATAGCAATAAAGACCCACATGAAAAGCAAGGAAAGATCGAAAATCGACACCCAATCATCAAAATTGAAAGAGCTAGAGAAGCAAGATCAAAAAAACTCAAAAGCTAGCAGAAGACAAGAAATAACTAAGATCAGAGCAGAACTGAAGGAGATAGAGACATAAAAAATCCTTCAAAAAATCAGTAAATGCAGGAGCTGGTTTCCTGAAAAGATCAACAAAATAGACCACTAGCCAGATTAATAAAAAAGAAAAGAGAGAATAACCAAATAGATGCAATAAAAAATGATAAATGGGATATCACCACAGATTCCACAGAAATACAAACCACCATCAGAGATTACTACAAACAATTCTATGCACATAAACCAGTAAACCTGGAAGAAATGGATAAATTCCTGGACACTTGTACACTCCCAAGACTAAACCATGAAGAAGTCAAAACCCTGAATAGACCGATACCAAGGGCTGAAGGTGAGACAACAATTAATACCCTACCAGCCAAAAAAAGCCCAGGTCCAGATGGGTGCATAGCTGAATTCTTGCAGACATACAAAGAGGAGCTGGTACCACTCCTTCTGAAACTATTCCAAACAACACAAAAAGAAGGAATCCTTCCTAAATCGTTTTATGAGACCAACATCATCCTGATACCAAAACTCTTCAGAGACTCAATAAGAAAACTTCAGTCCAATGAGCATAAATGCAAAAATCTTCAATAAAATACTCCAAACCAATTGCAACAGCACATCAAAAAGCTTATCCATCACGATCAAGTAGGCTTCATCCCAGGGATGCAAGGCTGGTTCAGCATACATGAGTCTATAAACATCATTCACCACATAAACAGAACCAAAGACAAAAACCACATGATCATCTCAATAGATGCAGAGAAGGCCTTCAACAAAATTCAACAGCCCTTTATGCTAAAAACTCTCAAAAAAGTAGGTACTGACAGAATGTATATCAAAATAATAAAAGCTATTTATGATAAACCCACAGCCAATATCATACTGCATGGGCAAAAACTGGAAGCATTCCCTTTGAAATCTGGCACTACACAAGCATGCCCTCTGTCACCACTCCTATTCAATATAGTATTAGAAGTTCTAGCCAGAGCAATCAGACAAGAAAAAGAAATAAAGGTTAATCAATTAGGAAAGGAGGAAGTCAAATTGTCTCTATTCGCAGACAACATAATTGTATATTTAGAAGACCCCATTGTCTCAGCCCAAAATCTCCTGAAACTGATAAGCAACTTGAGCAAAGTCTCAGGATATAAAATCAATGTGCAAAAATCACAAGCATTCCTATACAACAATAACAGACTTAAAGAGAGCCAAATCAAGAACGAACTGTCATTCACAATTGCTACAAAGAGAATAAAATACCTAGGAATACAACTAACAAAGAATGTAAAGGACTTCTTCAAGGAGAACTACAAACCACTGCTTGAGGAAATAAGAGAGGACACAAACAGATAGAGAAACATTCCATGTTTATGGTTAGGAAGAATCAATATTGTGAAAATGGCCATACTACCCAAAGTAATTTATAGATTCAACACTATCCCCATCAAGCTACCTATGATCCGCTTCACAAAACTGGAAAAAGCCATCTTAAACTTCATATGGAACCAAAAGAGAGCCCATGTAGCCAAGTCAATTCTAAGCAAAAAGAAGAAAGCTGGAGGCATCATGCTACCTGACTTCAAAGTATACTACAATGCTACAGAAATCAAAACAGCATGGTACTGGTACCAAAACAGACAGATAAACCAATGGAACACAACAGAGGCAACGTCACACATCTATAACCATCTGATCTTTGACAAACCTGACAAAAACCAGCAATGAGTAAAGGATTCTGTGCTTAATAAATGATGTTGGGAAAACAGGCTAACTATGTGCAGAAAGCAGAAACTGGACCCTTCCTGACACCTTACATTAAAATTAACTCTAGATGGATTAAAGACTTAAACATAAGACCTAACACCATAAAAACCCTAGAAGAAAACCTAGGCAAAACCATTCAGGACATAGGCATAGGCAAGGACTTTAGGACTAAAACACCAAAAGCATTGGCAACAAAAGCCAAAATAGACAAATGGGACCTAATTAAACTCCAGAGCTTCTACACAGCAATATAAATAATCATTAGAGTGAGCTGGCAACCAACAGAATGGGAAAAATTTTTTGCAATCTACCCATCTGACAAAGGACTTATATCCAGAATCTACAGAGAACTAAAACAGATGTACAAGAAAAAAAAAAAACCCATTCAAAAGTGGGCAAAAGATATGAACAGACACTTTACAAAAGAAGACATATATATGGGCAACAACCTATGAAAAAACGTTCATGATCACTGGTCATTAGAGAAATGCAAATCAAAATTACATTGAGATACCATCTCACAACAGTAGAGTGGCGATCATTAAAAAATCTGGAGACAACGGATGCTGGAGAGAATGTGGAGAAATAGGAACACTTTTACACTGTTGGTGGGAGTGTCAATTAGTTCAACCATTGTGGAAGACAGTGTGGCGATTCCTCAAAGATCTAGCAATAGAAATTCAATTTGATCCAGCAATCCCATTACTGGGAATATATCCAAAGGATTATAAATTGTTCTATTATAAAGACACATGCACACATATGTTCATTGTAGCACTGTTTACAATAGCAAAGACCTGGAACCAACACAAATGCCCATCGACGATAGACTGGACAAGAAACTGTGTTACATATATACCATGGAATACTATGCAGCCATAAAAAATGATGAGTCTGTGTCCTTTGTAGGGATATGGATGAACCTGGAAACCATCATTCTCAGCAAACTGACACAGGAACAGAAAATCAAACACTGTATGTTCTCACTCATAGGCGGGTGTTGAACAATGAGAACACATGGACACAGGGAGGGGAGCATCACACACCAAGGTCTGTGGGGGGCTAGGCGAGGGACAGTGGGGGATAGGAAGTTGGGGAGAGATAACATGGGGAAAAATGCCAGATACGGGTGATGGGGATGGAGGCAGCAAACCACATTGCCACATATGTACCTATGCAACAATCCTGCATGGTCTTCACATGCATCCCTGAACAGTAATTTTTATTTTATTCAATAAAAAAAAGTAAAAGTTATTAAAAAAAAAAGATTCAGATTGTAGTTGAGATAACTAAATTCCAGTAACTTCAATGATAAGTAATCTATGTTGTCTAACAATGAGTTATTTGTGACTTTCCCACCAAAATCTGCCAGTTACTTTTGCTTTATTCATCGTATTGTCTTTATTAAATTGGAATTTGTCTATTATACACATTTTTAAAAATAAGAATGTGTCACACTTTTCTATATGTGCTAATAGATACTTAAATAGTAAAAAATACATTCTTCTCACTTTAGTTCATCTGTCATCCACCAGACATTGCTCCTCAGATGCTAATGTACATACCAATTATTTGGGGAGCTTGGTAAAAATGGAGATTCTGAACAATAATTCTGGGATGTGCCAGATATATGCCTCTCTTACATGTTCCCAAGTAATGTCGAGGGACTATGTTAACTTCTCTTCTCAGTTCCACAAGGTGGGTGGTTTCAAAGGCAATAACTTCCCAGTGCCATGCCTCCATCCATCTCCCCACCTGGGAACATAGAGTTCTTTGTCTAACTTTCTCTTCTGCTGACTAGGTAAAAATCCAGGTATATTTCCTTTGTTTAGAAAGCCAAAAGTCCTGGAAGGAGGGGTATGTTGTGGGCTCAAACAACCAATCTGGAATCAGAGTCAAAAATCAATCACTCCCAAGGAAGTTTAAAAGAACTTCCTTTCACTGGACAAAAACATGAATGGGGTGGGAATAACTTCAAAGTTAAAACTCCACTGCACCTTACCCAAGTGGATTTCTCTCTCTGGGATCCCCTCCCACAGCAATGTGAGAGCTCTCTCTACTTCTCTCTCTCTCTCTGCAAAACTCTTTGGGTCTGATATTTACTAGACTGGTAAGCTCACTGCACTGCCAGGGCCCTCTTCTCCATTCCTGGGGCAAGGGAGGCCAAGAACCTCAGGGCACATCCCATCGGGGAGGGAGCTGAGCCCTGTCCCCTCATGCCACCTAGTTACAGTGTCAATGCTGCTAGTACAAAAGTCACACTTTGAGAAGCAAGGCTCTAAGGAAGTGTTTATAAGAAGTGTCATTAAGGGACTAATTCTGCTACCACCAAGGATCCTTCTTTGTGTGTTCCAGATAAACTTGTACTTAATAATGTGTGAAGATCTCTTATTCATCTTCTTTCAAGCTATTTAGAATTTTACTTTCTAAAATCTCTTAAAACATGGACTTTATTGCTGAGTTCTGTCTGTAAGGGCTAAGTAAATTGAGCGTTTTCCCCTTTCTGGGCCACATCTCCTTGTCCCAACTGCATGCAAATAAACTAATATATATTCACCTCCATTGTTTCTCCATACTAAGAAAATTATACAAATTTGTATTTACTGCTGTAAGTTTATTTTTAATATATATATTTGCCTCTGCTCAGTATCTTACAGTTTTCACTTAATAGAAAAAAGGAAAGAAATTCTGAGTGAGTATTCTCTTTAATCTTCATATTTTCCATAATTTAAATATTCCATATTTTACTTAATCATTTCTTATAGATTAATATCTATCTCATTTTGTTTTTCACAATACAGTTGCAATAAACATCCTTGCAGGTATATAACTGAGGCTTGTAGTTCCATAGGATATATTCACAGAAGACATGTTAAATATTTTTTTATATTTTATATGCATTTCACCAAGGAGATTTCCAAGTACTGTAAAATGTATATATCTACTAGCAATATATTGTAATGTTATTCTTTGTTCTGTAAACATTAGTTGTTGCTAGTGGGAAAAAAATATATTGAATATGTCATTTATTGAAATGCAATAACAATAAGCTATTTATTTGCCTTAAGTTTTCAGAATGTATGACCTTGTAGTCTTATAGGTATTAACTTAGTTGCAAATATTAATTCTAATCAATAATAGGCATATTAACTTTCTTTATACTATATTTTGTGAATCAGCGTATGTTTAAAACTTTAGGCCAGGCTGTGGTGGCTCACCTGTAATCCCAGCACTTAGGGAGGCAAGCTGAAGGAATGGTTGAGCCCAGGTGTTTGAGAGCAGACTAGGCAACACAGCATGAAGCCATCTATATAAAACAAAACTTTATCTAGTTAAATATATCTGCTTTTATTTTTTTCAAAGCTTCTGGGTTTCCCGACATGGGTATAAGTGTTTTCCAACTAACAATGTGTTTGTTTAATCTCTTACATCTTATTTTAATATGCTTAATTTTTACTCTTAATTTACATTTTACCTAAAATTTTTTTTTAAAGTAGTATGGCATAATCATCTGTATTTTCTCTCACTTGGAACGCTATTTTGGTCAACATATTTGTTCACTCAGTCATGGTTCTGGAAAATTAAAATACACCACTGTCAAACATCAAATTTTTAACTATGTATGCATTAAAATCCATTTGTTTCACTCTGGGATTATTTTATTCTTATAGCAGTGCCACTTTAAAATTCTGACGGTTTTGCATTGTTTTAGTATAAGTCTATTATTCTATAGCCATTCTTCTTTGTTATAAGTGCCCTGCATATTCTTAGGCATTTATTTTTCAAATGGAATTTGAGATAATTTTACCCAACCAAAGAAATAACACATGTGATTCCACTGGAAATTACCTTAAATTTATAATACAATTCAGAAAGAACTGACAATTTTATTGTATTAATCTTTCTATCAAAAGCACAGCGTGTCATTCTATTATTCATATTTTCTTTTCATTATTAAGATTAAGCAGTTTTCAATATATGGCATAATTCTGGATATATTTGATTTTAGTTCTATTTTCTTATTCAGTGTTTGCTTTTATATATTTCATTGTTATTATAGTTTTTCACTTCTATATTTCATTGATTTACTCAAGATGCTACAAATTACATTTTAATTTTCCCTTTGGGTACTTCTGCTGCCCTTTATGACAGATTACTTGTATTAGACCAACTTATCCTTTCAAGAATTAAAACCACTGTAAGAAATGCCAAAGGCTGCTCATTAAATGTGATAGAGTGCAATTGAGAAATCCTGGATTTTATAGGGCCAGGATCTTGGAGAGCAAGGTATTGACATGAGCCAGACATTCTCTGCCTCTTTTCCTTCCAAATATTTGTTGATTAATAACAATAGAAAACTTAGTAAACAAGCAGAAACTGTGGTTCAGAATTTATGGTGGTCTCATTTGGTTAGGGGCTAAGTAATTTCAATGCAAGCCTAAAAATTATTTTAATATTAGAGGATAATGATCCTGTGGAAAAGGGAAATGTGGAAAAATGAGCCTGCCTTTCTGTGCTGTTTTTATCCTTAAGGTGTTAGCAATTTCATACAGTCATGAAGCAAATGCTAAAAAATTGAGGGAACATATATTCAAGATCTAAATTAGATATCAGCAATTTGGGATATCCAAGTTAAATTCATCCCAACACCCGCTTTTGTATACGAATTTTATTGTAACGATACAGACATTTATGTATGTGCTGTCTGACCTACAAAATCTAAAATATTAATTATTTGGCTATTCAAAGGAAAAGTGTGCTGACTCCTGTTTCAACCCAACATTTTGATTGTAAAAAGAAATGTCTTAGCAAGTGTGTTAGGAAAAGAGGCATACAGTAGGACTGCCCATCGAAAAATCAAAAGGAAATTGGCTAACCTTCACAAAGACTGAAATTTGTATCCTTCTTTAGACCAGGAAGTTTATCTTTCCTCCAAATATAAAGCAAATTTCCAGGAATACCAGAAGGTGGAATAGAAATGACAGAATTTAAAAAGAAAAAAATATCAGACAAAAGAAATAAAGTAGAGATAATGGAGGTATAAAAATTTTAGACACAAATTTTTAAATTACTGTGATTAATAGACTCAAGAGAAAAAGAAAAAATTGAAGACTTACACCAGAAAACTGGAATCTATAAAAATAGAAAATCTTGGAAATGCTAAGTCTGTGAAATACAGATAACTGAAATTAAACATTTATTGAGTAAATTAAAAGTAGAATAACAAACAGAAGACAAGTGAAGTAGAAGATAGTAGAGAAATAAGTATCAAAGGAAATAAAGAAAATAAAAGAGCTAATGGTCTGTCATTCATCTAATTGAATTTGCAATAGAAGGGAAATAATAGGGAAGAACAGTAACTGAAGAAATATTGGTTGTGAACTTCTCAAATGTGATCAATCTCATCAAGCCACAGACATAAAATGCTTATTGTTTTTGTTTAAAATACAATTTTTTGAGGTTAAATTGAAACTGTTACTCTATTGAAAATACTCATCTCCTAAGAGCAGTCTTATGTGTGTCTGTCCTCCTTCTTTTACTTTTTCTGTCTGATGGGATGCCTTAGCAACACAAAATTTTCTTTTGCTTTCTCACTAAAGCTCATTCCTAATACGGAGTGACACTGCAGTGATGTGAGAGAGGTGCACAACAACGTATTCCTTGCCTAAGAAGAGACAACAGTCAAGTTTTTAGTTCCATGTTACTCTACTTTTTAAGGTAGAGAGAACTCAACATGCCAGTGTTTTATCCCGCACCTCCTCTGGTGCAGAAAACCAGCTAGTCCACCATGAGGAACTCAAGAAAAAGATGCAGTCTCTTGCAGTATGAGGGTTGCAATCCAGGATATCCACAGACCAGGTTCTCTTTGGAATCCATCTGATTTCTTTAGATTTTCATCATTAATTTCCCTCCACTTGTTCCAAAGTGATATTAAGCCCAGTGGAGAAAATTAATACATCAGCTCTCTCATTGAGATTCCACTTCAATCTGAGGCCTTGCTACCAGACTCTAAGCCTCACCAGCTGTGTAGCATGGGAGAGATAAAGTAATATAGTGGCAATTAGGATAATGACAGCAGGGCAGTAATTTTTAAAGCTGCTATCACTTTTTATTCTTGTAAACTTGCTTCTTTAAAAATGTATTTAAATGGTATTGTTTCTTCAGAAATATTTCTTATTCTAAAACCCTTTTTTACACATACCCAAGTCTGAAGGAAATTTCATGCAACTGAAATAAAAGTCAAAAATAGACAATTATTCTTTTTTGATAGTTCACCAAACGGATCATTAGTGGTATCACCACTATAATATTTTTTTCTTTTCATGTGCAAAATAGTTATGGAAGAATATTTTACTAGTATTTCCTTTTGAATGTAATCCATAAAAATCTGTTGTAGAATCCATGCCAAAATAATTATGTATTTAGACACATCAGTTTCCATAGAAAGTTATGAAAATATAATCATTTCTTCCTTTAAGCATAGATTTGTTGATAGATTTTTTCATATTTTTTTAAATTCCTCGTGAGAAGATAATAAATAATAGCTATCAATTTGTGAGCCAACAGACTTAATCAGGGAGGTATAAGATTTAACATTATATAGGAGATTTCAGAGAGATATGCTCAATATTCTTTATATTAAAATGCATTTTTCCAATGATTATATGATAAATTAAAATAATAAATATCAAACATTCAGCAGTCAAAAATTCCCCATGGGCTAAATATATTGATTTACTAGGATGGAAGTTCTTTTCTTGTTTTCTGGATTTCAAATAACACTTCACTGGCAGCAAACAAAGCTGAACCAAATTAACACTGAACAATGAAGAAAAATGAGTCTGGCATCTTAGCCCAGGGGATTTTGCCAAAGGAACATAGTTTCTTTCTCGATTTCTAAATGTTTTCTATTTTCAGAGGATAAAATGAATCTCCTATTTCACATTAGTAAAAAAATTAAAATCAAGAAAAATTAAATGATTTTAAGGAGAAATGCTAATTATAATAATCCATATTTATATAAGAAATGCATGTCAGTGTACCATGATTAAAAGTCATAATACTTTTGATTTCCCAATATAAAATATGTATGCAAAGTGTCAAGTAATTATCTGACGAAAACTTGCATTTGTAGGTAATATTGTTAGTGGAATTTCAAATACTGATTATCCATGATTGTTCAGCTACAGAGATGCACCTCACAGATTTTCCACCAACCAATGAATTATGGCCAGTGTTAGTGTTAAAAGGACTTCCAAGAGATACTTCAATAACTGAATTATACAAATGAGGGAATGGAGAACAAAACGGATTGAAACACTAACTTTCAGTTACTTCTTGATAGAGCTGGAGATCTCAGATTTCCAGACTTCTACAGAAGGGAACAGATTATTATGTCAATTTAACAACCAGATAGATATCAACTAATATTCAACAGGAACAGCTGGAATTTTCTGATGTCTACCTACCACAAATTTTAGATATATTTCTCACACAATATTATGGTCTTTAAAAAATATATTATTTAGCAAATTATCTGGAGTAGAAAGAGGGGAATGTATTGTTACAGGAGATAGGAATTATTTGGGTAGACAGGGTAAAGGGAGTCCTTGGTAGAAAAACTTTCCTTCTAACAAAAAGCAGCCCAGAAATAGTTTCCTTTCTAACCCCCTACAGTTCAAAGAAATCATTTTTCTTCTAACAAAGAGTAACCTGTAAGATCAGACTGTAAAAACCCAGATAAATACTCAGGCACAGAAGGAAGTTGGGGAGTCTCCTGGGTAATCACGAAACTTCACACTCACACAATGGGCCCAGTAAAAACAGTGGGCCTTAGTAAGCACATTTCTTTCCCTTTAGGCACACTAAGAGAAGCTAAACAAGGATTAAGAGGATTTTGCAGATTGTGAGTATCTGGGTGCAGGGAAATGGCTCATCCTTTGTACTACCTCATAAGAGAAAGTCAAACAGTTAAGTCACCCCACCCCCTTTTTGGGGAACCTAAGGCTCAAAGAGCCTTTAACCAGCTAAAGAAGCCTCACATAAAACACCAGCCCGCAGTCATCCTGAAGCAGGAAAGGCCACAAACAAACCTCTCAAAACATCGAACTGGGAAGGAAGTGGTGATTTATTCGGTTGGGACCTGCAGCGGGCCTGAATGCCCTAATAACCATCTCCAGGACTAGAAAATTCTGTCCCCTTTTACAGGCCCACAATCTTAGAAATTACATGTGAAAAGGTCTTGATCTGGAAAGATTCCTCCAATACCATGCCTGCTATCTATAGGGGTGTGATTAAGGGTGGGCCAGTCTGCTAGGTTTTACCTCTCCTATTGAAATTCAATGCAGAAGTCTAGGGCGAAGAGGTCTTAGAAGCTTAAGAGGATTAACGGTGATTAACGATCTCCTTCCTTAATCCCATAGGAAAAATGTTCAGTCTCTGTATCAGAAAGGAAAGAAATAGCCCTGGAAGTTTAAACTAAGGCTTGAGGTCTGACTTAACAGCAATTAGGTTGCTTGAGCAAAGAACTTAACTTGGTGGCTAAAGGATGGTCAGCCTACATCCAGGCAGTTACAGTGGTGGCTTTCCTAGTGCCAGAGGCCACTGGGTTAACCATGGGGAATAACCTAACTGTTTGCACCCCACACAGTATAGTAGGACTGTAGTCCTCTAAGGAAAGGCTCTGGCTAACAGAAAATTGCCTCCTCAAATATCAATCTTTTCTGCTAAAGGGATCTGCAGTCTGTTGGGAAAAGCTGCAAAGAAAAGACTTACAGAGTGCCTACATAAGTTGGTTATGGGTAACATATAAACAAGAAACAACAAACTGCAGAAGGCCGCAGGAGGCCTCTGAGGAGGAAGCCTCTCCATGCCTCATGTTCTGGTGCAGGGTGACCTCGGCTCTGTTACCATAAACCTGGTGCTCAAGGACATAAAACCCCTTCGTAGCACTATGACGTGGCCAGACTTGTAGGCTCCTTGTAAGGCCCAAGTTCCATCAGCTGTAAATAGATAATAAGCTAAAGATAACCACATGTTCTTGTTTTGTGAAACTCCCAAACCGCCACTGTTCTCAATCCTTAGAATGATAAACCAGTTCTGGCTACCGATTCATTTCCAGCTCACTGATTCACTCCACCATCACTCCACCCCTACCATGTAGAAAGTGATTGTAATCAATAAATAGTGTGGATTATCAGAGCGTGGGGCCTTCACTCTTTCCTCCAGGGTAATAAAGTGATGGGCCCCTGGTCCCACCTTTTCTCTTAATCTGTCTTTTTCTCATTCCTTTGTCACCACCAAACTCGGGGTACTCACAGTTGATGCAGGGGCTGGCTCCCTACACTGTGGTGCCCAGTATGGGGCTCATGGATCCCTACATTCTGGAACACCAATGTGTGTGGCTTATGGATTCCCTACACAGTCCACTAGAAAACCTGCCCTTACCTGAGCCCAAACACATTCCTCCAAGAGAGAACTGGAGGACCTGAATATAAATGTGAGCAGGTAGTGGAGCAAACTGGTAAAAGAAATAATAAGAATCACTGTTTGCATTCTCTGTAAAGTTCTAATTATTGAAAAAGGATTTTCTTAAAGAAAGGGCACTTTCTTAATTGAAAGTGGATATCCAAACTATGGGTATATTTAAAAGGCCTTTATGTTTTTCTCTTCATAGATCTTGTTTTCCTGGAAAAGGTTTTCTTTCTCAGTCCACCGAATTACTTTCTTCACTGTGTCTTGCCACTCTTGGTGCATGCATTAAAGACCCTAAAATGACTTCTGATGGCCTGGGACTCCGTGGGAAAAACGAAAAGTCACCACAAATCCCATTTTGGGAAAAATCTGTTTTCCTCATGGAACCCCTGGAATTAGAGGTAAATAATTACCTCTCAAAATCTGTCTTTGTCTTCCCAGCTATGCTTTTTAGGAGGCCCTGGAAATTGTAGTCCTAGCCCATTTTTAAAGGGTCTCACCAGGAAGCCTAATAATCCAATTGGGAAACCAGGCAATGAAAAAAATCTCATAACTACTGGATCTTCTTCTGATTGTCTGTGTGGTTATATATGTGTTATGTGTATAATGTCTATTAAAAGGAGCTCTAATGAATTGGCTTAAGAACAATAAACACTTCAATATTTTTAAGGGAAAATAAAAGTCATGGTACCTTTCAGTTCACATGACTTTAATCTTTACAAATAAAAAGTCTTAGGAATTATTGGAAAAATACAAATAACTTCAAGGTATAAAAATGTGGTCTAAATTATGTACGCCAGATACTAGTTTTGCTAAATGTTTTAAGGTTGTAAACTCTTCTTTGGCCTTTAAAAACTGTCAACTTGCCTGCTTCACAATTGGTAAGGCCTGGGAACATATGGAAGTAACCATGCCCCTAACTATGCTAAAAGGAGTCAAACTTTATCTGCATCTAGCACATAATTAAAACAACCTACCAGATTTTACATTAAAGTTTAAAATTGCTAAGTTACCATTATGACATGTAACTGAAATTACTGAAAAATAAATCTACATGCAGGGTGTATAAAAAAGCAGTAAAAGGTGTTTTTATTTAAAGATTATAAGAAGGTATGGAAATGTATGTTTTTCCCAGAAATAAAGGATTGTCTTAAGTTAAATAAAGTTGAATGTTTAAGCAAATTGTGAAAAGATTATAAAAATCTTTCAAAAGAAACTGTGTGTGTGAAGATGTTAACTAAATTCAAAATGGTATCATGTTCTTTTTTTTCTGTAAATTAAACACTAAAATAAAAGCAGAACAAGGTTGTCTTAAGATGCCAGTCTGGTCTTGAGCAAAATTTGTAGAGGGTTATAAAAGGTTCATGAAAGTCTCACTTCATGATCAAACTGGTTAAGATTAAGTAGGATTGTCTATAAGATTTCATTAAAAATTAGGGTTAACATTAATAGCAAACTAATGCATGGGTAAAATTTAACTTTCTCTCTTGAATGGGATTTTCATGTAATGATGATAAAAGGTTTTTGCTTTTTCAAACTTTTGCCTCATTCAAAACAAATAACTTATGGTAATCTAAAATCCTATTTCATAATACCAAGTGTTTTAAATTCTGAACATATTTAATAGGCTTCCCAAAATCAAACTTTAGTCTCAGGGTTATCTTTCCTGATCCCTAGTTTTAGGTGCTGCAGAGGGCCCTTGGAGCATCAGAAGAGAGGTAAACAGGATTATTTAACATGTTTAGGCACAATAAATTGTCAAAATGGTATTTAATACTCTCAGGTTATATTTTAGGGAATAATATCAACACACGCTCCAAAACTGTATGGGCTGTCTGAAGTTCTAGTGTCTGAATATGTGCTATTAATCACAATTAAGGTTCTTATGTTGAATTATTATAAGCCATAGGAATAACAAAATTTGTCAATCATGTTCTTGACTGTAACCCCTCTAGACATTTTGTCATTTATAGAAATTTGTCTTGTTTTAGTTCTCTTCAAAAGATTGTTTATAATCAAGCTGTGGAACTTTAACAGGTGTTCTTCAATGCAGGTTTCTGATAACAGAAAAATGTACAGGACTCATAAAAAGCTAAAATGTTTTTTGTGATGGTAAAATACAAATTTTATTATTATTATTATTATTATTTTACTTTAAGTTCTAGGATACATGTCCAGAATGTGCAGGTTTGTTACGTAGGAATATATGTGCCATGGTGGTTTTCTGCACCTATCAACCCGTTATCTAGATTTTAAGCCCCACATGCATTAGGTTTTGTACTAATGCTCTCCATCCCCTTGCCTCCCACCAACAACAGGCCCCAGTGTGTGTTTTTACCCTCTCTGTGTCCATGTGTTCCTATTGTTCAACTCCCACTATAAGTAAGAAGTCTGAGACACAAGGAATATTAAGCAGAACAAGAATTAACAGAATGGACTGAACTAATAGAAAACTGAAGCAATATTCTTAGTTTATGCTTGGAACACTGCTGATCCTTATTTTGTTTCTCAAAGTCAAGGAAACTTTCTTAAATGCTTTTAACAAATAAACAAAATGTCCTCCTGTGAACAAGATTTGAAACGTATTTGTTCTCTCTGCCTAGTTCCTCTAGAATTTGAAAATTAGTTGTCAGTATTCTTAAATTACAACTATATAGTTGTTTGCATCAGTACAACAAGAATCCATTTTCTTTTGCAACAAGACATAATTGGAAAAACTGTTGGTTTTACCGAGGCTTTCAGTGGAAGTGTGTGTTTCCCTTTAAAGAAGCAAGCTTGACTTGCAAAGCCAATAAAAGCCCCTTAGAAAATTGGCCTCATACCTGTCTACACAGTCTCTGTATGAGATTACTGACCTATGGTGAGTAAAGAATGTCACTTTCTAACAGGCCTAGGAACCCCATGCTTGTAAAGTCTCAAGAAGAAAGAAGTTTACCCAACTCACAGGTATTTGAAGGTACAAACCCATTGCTGGGTTTGGTTTTAAAAAGTCCTATCTGAAATTTCTTGTGGAACACAGAGTTCCATCAAAGCCAATCAAAAAGCCCTACATAGAGGTGGTTATTCTTGCTTCACTTTATGCAATTAATCAGGCCAAGTATAAGACTAAAGTTTATTTTGCAAGGAGCTCACTCCTATCATAAGTTGTTTTTAACAAAAATGTGATCTGGAGAGAGAGAGAGATTATGTTTGAAAATTTATCATACATTTGTAATTAACTTCTGATCTCATCAGTCATTTTAAAATTCTTGCCTACATTTTAAACTAACCATGTTTATTCCTGTAAGCCAACCACCAATCTCCAGCTGTGGCTCAAATAAAACAGAAAGGGATGGGTAATGTAAAAATCTGGAACAATGTTCTAGTTCTGGCCAATTATCCTATAAATCCTGCCAGGTAGCCTATAATCCCAATGTTTTCCTTTTTGGGAAAGTAAAACCAAGAAAGCTAAACAAAGGCAAGCCCCATACACTCACTTAAAACAGCACAATGCATGTAAATGGCTCATAGGTATCAAACTCTGTTGTCATGGTTATGGCCTATTGTGCCCCAACTAATAATCGCAGTCTTAATACTCATATTTAAAACCTATATTCTTTTTTTTAATTGCATTTTAGGTTTTGGGGTACATGTGAAGAACATGCAAGATTGTTGCATAGGTACACACATGGTGGTGTGATTTGCTGCTTTCCTCCCCATCACCAATATCTGGCATTTCTCCCCATGCTATCTCTCCCCAACTCCCCACCCGCCGCTGTCCCTCCCTTATTTCCTCTGACAGACCCCAGTGTGTGATACTCCCCTCCCTGTAAAACCTATATTCTAAACCTCCTTGGAAAGTTCATTTATTCTTACCTAGAAATCATCAAGCATCAAATGGTCCTGCAAATGGAGCTGAAAATGAAACTGCCCTTCCACCAGGGATGCTTAGATTGACTCAGGAGAAGCCCTAGCTGCTATTCCCATACCACATCCCTCTCTAGCAGGAAGTAACCCAAAGAATTTCTTGCCCAATACCTCCTAACAGCAGTTAGGAATTTCATTCCTGAGGGGTGGAGTTTGCTATAGCAGATAGAAATAAATTATTTTGGTAAAAGGGTAAAGAGAGTCCTTGGCAGAATACTTTCTTTCTAACAAAAAGCAGCTGAGCATAGCTACCTTTGTAACCTCATGCAGTTCAAAGAAATAATTTCTCTTCTAAAAAAGAGCAACCCAAAAGATCAGACTATAAAAACACAGATAAACAACTTGGGCACAGAAAGAGGTTGGGGGAGTCTCCTGGGTAATCCCCAAACTTCATACTCATAAAATAGGCCCCAGTACAAACAATGGGCCTTAATAAGCACATTTCTTTCCTTTAGGTACACTAAGATAGGGAAGCTAAAAGTGGACTGAGGGGTTGTGGAGAGGGAATCCCTGCAGCTGCAAGATGTCTGGGAACAGATACAGAAACTTTCCCTTTCAGAGAAGCAAAACAAAACAGCACAGAGCAATGGAAACTAAGAGTCTGCCTAAGTAATCAAGGAATGGGATGAGAACTGATAGAAAACTCTGCTCTATGCAGATAACACACCTGGTCCCAACTAAATCTTCAGGTCTTAGGAAAGTAAGACACCCCTCCTCACTAGCCCATGTATTAAATCCCTGACGTTTTACTACAACTTGGCAACTCACTCAGGACCCCTCCCTGTGACAGAGAGCTGTTCTTTCCTGTTGTGTATTAAACTTCTGCTCCAATCTCACTGTGTGTGTGTGTGTCCATGACCTGGGTTTCCTTGGCCATTAGACCAAGAACTTTGATATTTACCTCAGACAATGAGGCTGCTTCAGTATGACTGAAAACTTCCAGGTGCTGGAGAAATGAAAAATTTGCTGGGTAAAATGTAATAAACTTGATTTCCGATATGTTAAGTATAAAATGTCAACAAAATAGCATTTACTTGAGTGCACAATGGAGAAGAAAAACAAATAGTCTCAGTGGGTTAAAAGCAATGGATTTAATATCATTAGTTTAAAGTCTTTAATGTCTTTTGAACAAATAAACTTATTTCCTTACACATTACCAAACATAAACTAAAAATCTGAGAGTATACCTCAAAAGCTGTGACAGTTTTGTGACTTTGAGAGATTAAACGTAATGTTATTTTTAGGTGAGCAGAAGTTGGTTTTCATTATAAAAAAATGTATTTTGGAAAGTAAATTGAACAAGATGTATTATAAATAAACAAAACAACACTAACACTATTTAAGTTCCACTAAATTCTCACTTTGTAAGAGAGCTTGACATATGCAATGACAATGCAATAGGCAATTATCAAAGAAGGTATAAGCTGGGCATTGGAATTTCCACACTATTATGAAATATACAAAGCAGTTTTCATATAAAGACAGTGAACAGAGGTTTGGAAAGAAGTCTATAAACAATTTATAATAGAAAAGTATTTCGTCTTTTAGAAAACATGGTGAGTTACCTTTTCAACTATGAACAAAGAACATTAAAATATGAATGATGTAATAACAATTCTTGAACCATACAAACTTTTGCTTTCAACTTTCTTATTTTGCATGACTTATAGTTGATATGAAATGAATGTTTTAGCAACATTTGAAACTGATTTTATTTTTTCAAAGTTAATTTATAAATCTATAATTATTTTAAAAACTACATTTTGGAAATTACTGTAATTTCTGTGAAAAATAAAAGAGAAGTATTAGGAATTTCCCTTGCCCTCAATAAGTTTACATTCTCATTGGAAAGGCAGAACTTATGAAATTAGTGTTTATACTTACTAAATTACTGAAAGACTTCCTGATTAAGTAATGGGCTAAATTGAGAAAAATGATCTAGAACCAAATTATTTGAAAAATCACACAAATCAGATGAATTTATATTTAATGTGATAGGCAACATAAAGATATTATAGGCTTTTGAACAGAGGATTACATTATTCTCCTATTACATGTCAAGATAAAATTAGTTTTGAGAAGATTAATCTAGCAGTAATATGAATGAATAATTAAAACGAGAAAAAACCTAAGAGAGATGCATAAGAAGCTATTATTATTATCCAGAAATGGAAACAAATAATTATCTCAATTCTTGTTCTGCTATTGTGAAAATTCCAGCTGAGAAGAAAAGAGAGACCAAGAGACACAAGAGAATCTCGTTATTGGAGCTCTGGCTGATAGTGGCTTCACTGCCCATAATGGCCTCAGCCCTGAACAAAGAGAACATACTGCTTTTATACAGTTTGAGGCAGGAAAACAAGGCAGGAAACAGGTTTCAGACAAAGACAATTAATGAAGTTTTACAATCTTGGGCTTCCTGGTTATTTGACCTTATAACCTTGAAGCTGAGGTAGGAGGTTGTATAGTTGAGGAGAACACCCAAGGAGACCAGAAAAATAGGAATTGCTGAAGTATGTGCAGACTGCAGACCTAAAGATGCTCTGGTGCTCTTATTTAAGTAGGGAGGGAATTGTGCTAGGTCTGATTTATCTCTACTTTCTCTAAATACAGGTTTTATTACTAGCCTAGAATGTGGGCTGTGATATAAGTTTGCAGCTGCAGTTAGCTGGGCTAAGCTGGGGTTACTTATTTTTGCTTATTATGATTTTTCTTAATGACTTAGTCCTAATGTTAACTATTACTTATTCTATTTTTATTCTTTGATTTTATTTTTCTCTTCGCTGCTTGTGTGAGTTAGATGGAAAATTGTATGTCAGTGATTTCAGATGTCTTAATTACTGACTTTCGTGCATTGAGATGCAGAGTCACAATAATATGTAGTCAAAAATGACTTTAAGGCCAGGTACAGTGGCTCATGCCTGTAATCCTAGGACTTTGGGAGGCTGAGGCAGGTGGATCATGAGGTCAGGAGTTAGAGATCAACCTGGCCAACATGGTGAAACCCCGTCTTTACTAAAACTATAAAAATTAGCTGGGTATGGTGGCGAGCACTTGTAATCCCAGCTACTGAGGAGGCTGAGGCAGGAGAATTGTTTGAACTCAGGAAATGGAGGCTTCAGTGAGCTGACTCTGTCTCAAAAAAAAAAAAAAAAGCCTGTAAAATTTATAATCTGGAATACTAAAAGGATGACAGTGTCATATAGATTTGGGGGAATTATGAAGGAATATCTGTATTAATGAAAGCAATTTTACATTAAGACTATGAAGAAATATCTAATATTAAATATTACAGCATGAAGCAAAGATCACCTACTGTGAGGAATTTGGATGAATAAATTAACAACTTGAAACACTTGTTTGCATCTTCGCGGAGAAATTAAATCCAAAATCCTGCTGTGTATCCATTTACCATCACAGCAAGAAAATAAAGAACGACAGACTATGTAAGTGTCAGAATTTCATGTGGCTTGCATCTCACAAGGTGCACTGAGTAAGAAGTAAATAAGGAGCCACAATCAATGTCACAATATAGCATTATTTTCACACCATTCCTACACATTTTACAGAAACTCCAACCATGCTTATCAATTTCCTCCAGTTTTGCAAGTTGCTAGAGGGTGTTTAACATGTGATCCAAAATCTACTCTTAGGAATAATTCATATGACATCTATGGTTTTCTTTAGGTACTTTGAACTTATTAAACCACCAAGTCCTCTGAAGGGAATCATTGAAATTTCCATCAGCGTCTGCTGAAGGGGCTGTCTCTACAAAGAGGTTTTGAAAGTATTGATGACACCTCTAATGCTGTTAATGACTGTGCCAAGACTGGTAACAATGCGTGAGAAATGGATGCCTACTGGAATATCCCTGACTCCTGTTGCTGCCAAGGTTGCTGGCAATGACACTGCTGACGCTTTGTCCTCACAGTGGGCTCCCCAGTTAGAACTTCCTTTCTCCCTCCCTCCCTCCCTTTTTCCTTTTCTCTCTTCCTTCCTCCCTCCCTCTCTTCTTCCTTTCCTCCCTCCCTTCTTCCCTTCCTTTCTTCCTTCTTTTGTGTTTTCTTTTTTTATCCTTCCTCATTTATTTATTCATTTTACCTTTTTATTTTTCATATGAAAAACAAATTCATAAACATTAAACTGGGAACAATCTTAGTGTTTTGAATCTAAAATAATCTTTCTTTTATCAAGACATGTGGTCCCTGGGCCACATAGGTGGGTTCTCGCCCTGTATCTTCAAAGTTTCATGGGCTAAATTTCTAGTATAATTAGGTTATTCAAGCACAAATAATAAAGCATAAATTAAAGATATCAGAACTGCAGGTGTGAATTTTGGAGTCAAATACCATGCAGTGAAAAGCAGATGCTCTTATGAAACTGTGGAGAAGGTTGTTTCAAGAAGTAAAGTTGAAGAACATGATGGCAGCAGCGGCTGCAATTGGGGCCCCATTAAGCTGCCAGTCATTAGAAAATGGCCAGCGGTATACAACACTGTAAATTTCAATCCATACCAAGAGGCTGCATCCACATCCCAGAATATAGAAAAATAAATAAATAAATAAATAAATAAGTAAATAAAAATATCATTTTAGAGGCGGAAACCTATTGCCAATTATAGGGTATCACTTCTTCCAATTACACAATTTCATTTCCAGGTAAAGAGAATACCCAGAATATCTAGTTAACGTGAAGCCTGATAACAGGAATAGAGGTAGAATATAAGATACCTTAATACAAACTTTACAGAATGATTGCTAACACATTAGAGAGAAAGTGAGAAGTGATTTATGGAATATAGCTGATTTTAAGACAATATGCTTATAACATTTTGTGTTATAAGCAATCGTTTTAGACATAATTGAAGAAATAATAATTGCAATGTGTTTTGTTGAGTCTAACATATCTCTCATTCAGTTTTTATTGTTTGTATATTAAGGTACATTCCAGATGAAATAATATTCCTGTAGAAAATTTTGTAAATGATGAGCATGAAGAATGAAATTCATGCTGCTCTTAAGTATTCATTTTAAACAGATATCCTGTCATTCAGCTAAAAAGGCACCGTGTTCTTGATTATAACCTTCCAAAAGAATGATGATTTCTAAAATCATGCCATTATCAATAAACTGTAAAATAATACTAATATGATCCCTAAGAACTCTGCAAGTGATACTTGTAACGTGGGAATCTTCATGAAAAGAAAGAAAAAGTTGAGAAGTTCAAAAATGCAAATATTTAAATGGAGAGAGAATAAAAATCTTAAATCTTGGAGTATAGATTTCTGATTGATTAATATCAAATCACAATTATTCAAAGATTTAAGTTCTCAGAAAAGCAAATCTTTATAATATTTTATTAAGTACACATACAATCTACTTAAAGTATAAACCACTTCATTTTGTAATACTGTGCTCTTTTTAACATTTATATGTTAAATAAACACTGCATTTAATTTTATATTTTCCTGTTTATGACAAGTCATTGCAACAATTTGCATCAGAGGACACAGTGTCTGAATCCAATTTTCCTTCACTTTCCAAAGGCCAATCTTTCAGAGAGAAGAGAGGCTGGTACAAATGGGTACACAGGGTTTCTTATGTTTGTTTCTGGGTTTGTATTTAATTTCTCAATTTCCCTAGAAATCATACCATTATAAATATTAGGCTTTTAAAATCATACTGGACTTTGAAGGGACTGTTTTTATCTAAATAGCGTTCATGGAATGCCTACTGTGGATGCTATATTTTGCTTTTATGTTTGATCATTCATTTATTCATTATTTCCTTCTCTAAACATGAAAGTGGACAAATTTCCATACTAATAATGAAATGTTGTCCACATTAGTTGGTTAGGAAAACTTTTCCTGCAACCAGTGAACAAACTCAGATTTATTTTCAGTCTTAAGCGCTTATCATGCTTTCCATCATGAACCCATGAGATTCATATATCCAGGTGCAGTAATTTAGCCTGCCACTTACCTAAGAGCTGTGGTGATGCTATGAGTTTCACCTTTCATTGCACCTCTGGTGTCGGTTCATTTCTCATCTTCCATGCCCCATAGAGCTGTTCTGAGTACAGAAAACCCTTTGAAGTCACTTGGAACTCTGTGCTCTGATGAGGCCTGAAGGACATGCAAAGTAAGAAACATGGCCATGCTTGCAAATAAGGTGAAAATTCAATCATCTTTACTAATGGTATACCTAAAGGCATATCTATGTGTGCCTACGTACAGTAAAAACAGAGCACAGCAAACTTTAATTTTGCAAAAGCAGAATGTTTATTTGGATCTATTACACTTAAGACAATTTATTTCACATATGAAAAAATAGACCAAGTATATTAGTGAAAGTAAATGCCTTTGTGTATCATATAAAAGGCATTTACTTGCATCTTAATATCCAATCTAATATTTACTACACTGTATATTCCTTTTAAAATAATGTGCATTAAGGCAGACTTTGAAGAAAAACAATAAATCAGCAGTGTGCCAATAAATGAGCAGTAAATGAGCTTGCAGTTTTGGGATTCCACGTGCAAAAAGACACTTCTCCCTTGCCCATCAGCATTGCCAGTTAGGCTCTGCCAATAGGGAGCTAGAGGGTGACTGCAGGGCCAGAGACTTTCCCTTGAGCCCTCTGCCTATTTTCTGTTCCTTTCAGCTTTACTCAGCCCCAGATTTCTAACATTTGGGAAAAAATTTATTCTAATAGCTCCAGCAATTGAATTGAATTTGCATTTTTCCCAACACTTGCAGAATCAGTTCCATTACAGGCCCTCAGAAACACTAGCACCTACTGCTCAGCACCTACTCCTCAGAAATTTGATATTCATCGTCATGGGAGCCTTCTCCAAGTCACTAAATTGTAATCATTTCAGTCTCTTGCCTTTGATTATCCATTCCCAAGGATTTCAGTTGTCACCTGCAATTATTATCTTTGTGATACCTTGGTTAAAACAGTTTTGTAGTAAATTATTTCATGTTAAAATGTCTGATTTTACTTATGATTTCTAAACTGACTCAGAATGAAGCATGTATTTACTTTGCTCCACAATTATTTAAGAATTTTATAAACATGATCATAGATTTGCGGTCTAAAAGACAGTAGATGGCAATCAGCTGTCCTAGACAAATCATAACATACGGTTATCCTGGATATGAGATTAAACATAATCCTAACTGAAATTCTGGGTAGCAATGTTATTTTCTTAATAGTTAGAACTAAAGTTCTTCCTGGCATTGACCTCACATACCTGGAATCTAAGAATTACTGCCTTTTCTTTCCCTGTTGCTAGTCAGGTTGCAGTATTGAGATCTAAATTTATTTAGATTTCTATCAATTACTAGAATATCTAAATATATTTGGACTTCTATCAATTACTAGAAGATCTAAATAAATTTATTTAGATCTATTATTGAGAAATAAACTTAATATGACAGTACACAGAGGTACTGGTATTGCAAGAATTGATCACACACTACTGATCTTTTGTAAGAGCACACTTGATTATATTTCTGCTCTGCTTAAAACCATTCAATGGTTACCCAATTATAATGGATAAAGTTGAGATTTACACAGTTGTTTTTGAGAAATCCCAAAGAGCGGGTTATATGCTTTCTGAATGAATACTCCCAGAACACTAATCAACCTACTGATACTGTAACATTCAAAACAACTTTATAATTACTTGTTTACTTGTCTGTATCACACTTTATAGTATCTATGAAACCAGAACCTATGTTGTGTTCACTATTGCTGGTGAAAAACACATTGTCTAGAATACAGGATAATCTCAGTGAATATATATTTAATTTATACTGTATATATACAGAAAGAAAAATAGTGAAGGTGGTATTAGAATGAGCTCCCACTGTACAGGTTGAGTACCTCAATTTTTTGGATGGTTCATAAGCCTCTTTAAGCAAGAGTATATATAACTGGGAAAGAAGTAGATACTCCTTTGTCATCTGAAAAAGCAATTTACTCTCAAACAGCAGACAATATGCTAATATCAGCCAGTTATTATAGTTCTTTATCTCTTGTAGTCAAGGGAAATTCTTCCTTAATTCTGATAATTGTTTGAGTGTAAAGCTTTATATGACTTATTTTCATCATTTATTTGTGCCTGCATTGGTATTTTATTAACAAGTTAACAAAGACTAAGGAATACAATGAAGTAAAATGCTACTCTTCCAGCCGTCATTCTTATTCTTATAATTATTTCATTTATAGTATGTCAGAGGTGGTATCTTTCTTTATCAATACATTTATGATATTTGGATTAAAATATTTCATCTAACATACAATTATTTAACATCATACTTCTTTTTCACTTACTAAATACACACACTACAGAAAATACCTTCATGTGATGGGAACTATAGGTGCTAGACAAACCATTTTCAAGTTTTAAAATATAAATATTGAATTGAAATATTTTAGCCTATATGTCATTTGAAAAAGCATCAAAGACATCTTATATAAACCACATTTCAAAAATTAGTTTGTGAAACTGAAAACTGGAGTATGTTTTCCACTACTTTGGGGGAGTGGAGAATTGGAATTGACTTCAACGCTTGAGGTGAGCAGCAGTATATACTCAAATTTTAAATGTTCTCTTTGTATTTTTTCTCATTTAGTATCATGAGAAATAAGATGATGATACATTTCCCTGATAGGAATAACTTATAGAAGTCTGAATAAATATGGGATTCCTATGTACAAAATTTAGGGGTTTTCTTCCACAAGACATCTCTCTGTTGTATCACACCCAAAACAAGTAGTACATTGACATATCAGTGACCTACTTTTGGAAAAGTTCAATTATAATATTTTTAAAACATATTCTAACAACATGACTTTTATGTCATGAGGGAGTAATTTTTTTCCAGAGTGTCTTGGTTGAGAAGGGTGCTGAACTATATAGAGTAGAGAACACTTAATAAAATTGTCTCTGGCATTTTGTCAACGATAGGTTTTTAAAGTATCTAAATCTGGATACAATCAAAATCATATTAAAATGTTCCTGCTGAGGAAACTTGTTATTACCCAAAAATTCAGTGGCTTTATAAAATACCACTCAATATGAAGAAAACATTTAGTTCAAGAAATGTAATATAGTCGTTCCTTTTTCATCTGTCAGCCTTCCCTAGATTATAATGATTTCATTCTTTGGCAAGACTTCAGGAAGCACTAGTGAACTAGAGAATCTTTTTTTTTTTCTTGAAATTATTTTAATATCCTCCATGACCATGGACATTTTACTTTTCTCATTGCTACTATTAGCTATTTTTTAAGTTTTAGTTTAAGTTCAGGGGTATATGGGTAGGTTTCTTATGTAGATAATCTGGTGTCATGGGGCTTTCTTGTACAGATAACTGGTGCTTGGATCACTGGCTAGCCATATGCAGAAGAGAAACTTTTTATAATCTAATGAAAATTACAAACTTTCTTCTAAAAAGGTGTATATAAACATACATTACCTACTGTTTACCATTGCAGGTTTTTCAGAATTCTTCTAAAATCATTTATCAGTTTAAAGGCTTCAGAGGTATATTCAAATGATGGAAAATTCTATGTTTTTCATCTCAAACCCAATGCCTATGTAGATAACCTGCAGCCACTACACTTTGACATATGTAGAATGGAATTACTTGTCTTCTGCTCACACTAACATGTACTAGTTCACTTCAAATTTCAGTGAATGACAACCACTATCCACCAATTTTTTTAATCCATAAACATGGAGTTAGCTTTATGTTTTACTTTTAGTTCCCCCACCCAATAAATTAACAAGTCATATTGATTCTGTGCATTTATTTTTTTTTTCTTTTTATTATATTTTAAGTTCTGGGGTATGTGGGCAGATCATGCTGGATTGTTACATAAGTATACACATGCCATGGTGGTTTGCTGCATCCATTCCTCCATAATCTATATTAGGTATTTCTCCTAATCTGATCCCTCCCCAGTCCTCCCACCCCCTGCTATCTCTCCCCTAGCTCTCCCACCCCAACAGGCCCCAGTGTGTCATGTTTCATGTTCTCCTCCATGTGTTAATGTATTCTCTTTGTTCAACACCCACTTATGAGTGAGAACATGTGGTGTTTGGTTTTCTGTTCTTGCTTCAGTTTGCTGAGTATGATGATTTCCAGATTCATCTATGTCACTGCAAAGGACACAACTCATTCTTTTTTTATGGCTGCATTAGTATTCCATGGTGTATATGCCACATGTTCTTTATCCAGTCTATCTTTGATGGGCATTTGGGTTGGTTCCAACTCTTTGCTATTGTAAACAGTGCTGCAATGAGCATACCTGTGCATGTATCTTTATAATGTGCATGTGTCTTTATAATACTTTGGGTATATACCCAGTAATGAGACTGTTGGGTCAAATGGTATTTCTATTTCTAGATCCTTGAGAAATCGCCATATTGTCTTCCACAATGGTTGAACTAATCTACATTCCGACCAACAGTGTAAAAGCTTTCCTATGTCTACACATCCTCTCCAGCATCTGTTGTCTCCAGGTTTCTTAATGATTGGCATTCTAACTGTGTGAGATGGTATCTTAATGTGGTTTTGATTTGCATTTCTCTAATGGCCAGTGATGATGAGCTTTTTTTATGTTTGTTGGCTGCATTAATGTCTTCTTTTTAAAAGTGTCTGTTCATATCCTTACCCACTTGTTGATGGGGTTGTTTTTTTCCTTGTAAATTTGTTTAAGTTCTTTGTAGATTCTGGTTATTAGCCCTATGTCAGATGGGTAGATTGCAAAATTTTTTTCCCATTCTGTTGGTTACCAGTTCACTCTGATGATAGTTTCTTTTGTTGTGCAGAAGTTCTTAAGTTTAATTAGATCCCATTTGTCTATTTTGGCTTTTGTTACCCTTGCTTTTGGTGTTTTAGTCATGAAGTCCTTGCCTATGCCTATGACCTGAATGGCATTGCCTAGGTTTTCTTCTAGGCTTTTTATGGTGTTAGGTCTTATGTTTAAATCTTTAATATATCTGCAGTTAATTTTTGTATAAGGTGTAAGGAATGGATCTATTTCAGCTTTCTGAACATGGCTAGCCATTTTTCCCACCACCATTTATTAAATAGGGAATCCTTTCCCCATTGCTTGTTTTTGTCAGGTTTGTCAAAGATCATATGGTTGTAAGCATGTAGTGTTACTTCTCAGGCCTCTGTGCTGTTCAATTGGTCTATATCTCTGTTTTGGTACCAGTACAGTGCTGTTTTGATTACTGTAGGCTTGTAGTATAGTCTTAAGTCACGTAGTGTGGTGCCTCCAGCTTTTTTTTTTTCTTCTTAGTATTGTCTTTACTATGCAGCTCTTTTTTGGTTCCATATGAAGTTTAAGGCGGTTTTCTCCAGTTTGATGAAGAAGGTCAATGGGAACTTGATGGTGATAGCATCGAATCTATAAATTACTTTGGGCAGTATGGCCATTTTCACAATATTAATTCTTCCTAACCATGAGCATGGAATGTTTCACCACATTGCACTTACTCTAAAATTGACCACATAATTGGAAGTAAATCACTCCTCAGCAAATGCAAAATAACGGAAATCATAACAGAGTCTCTCAGACCACAGTGAAATCAAATTATAACTCAGGATTAAGAAACTAACTCAAAACTGCACGACTATATGGAAACTGAAAAACCTGCTCCTAAATGACTACTGGATTAATAATGGAATGAAGGCAGAAATAAAGATGTTCTTCAAAACCAATGAGAACAAAGACATAATGTACCAGAATCGCTGGGACACATTTAAAGCATTGTCTAGAGAGAAATTTATAGCACTAAATGCCCACATGTGAGTCAAGGAAAGATCTAAAGTCGACACTCTAATGTCACAATTAAAAGAACTAGAGGAACAAGATCAAGCAAAAGCCTGCAGAAGACAAGAAGTAACTAAGATCAGAGCAAAACTGAAGGAGATTGAGACACAAAAAAATATCTTTAAAAAATCAATGAATCCAGGAGCTTGTGTTTTGAAAAGATCAACAAAATATATTGACTGCAAGCCAGCCTAATAAAAAGGAAAAGAGAGAAGAATCCAATAGATGCAATAAAAATTTATAAAGAGGATACCACCAATTCCACAGAAATACAAACTACCATCAGAGATTACTACAAAGTAGACCAATAACAAGGTCTGAAGTTGAGGCAGCAATTAATAGCCTACCAACCAAAACAAGTCCAGGTCCAGATGCATTCGCAGTTGAATTCTACCAGACGTACAAAGGGGAGCTGGTGCCATTCCTTCTGAAACTATTCCAAACAATACAAAAAGAAGGAATCCTCCCTAACTCATTTTATGAGACCAACATCATCCTGATATCAAAATCTGGCAGAGACACAACTAAGAAAGAAAATTTCAGGCCAATATCCCTGATGAACATTGATGTAAAAATCTTCAATAAAATACTGGCAAACCAAATCCAACAGCACGTCAGAAAGCTTATCCATCACGATCAAGTCTGCTTCATCCCTGAGATACAAGTCTGGTTCAAAATATGCAAAGCTATAAATATAATCCATCACATAAACAGAACCAAAGACAAAAACCACAATTGTCTCAATAGATGCAGAGAAGGCCTTCAACAAAATTCAACAGCCCTTTATGCTAAAAACTCTTAATAAACTAGGTATTGATGATATGTATCTCCAAATAATAAAAACTATTTATGACAAACCTCAGCCAATATAATACTGAATGAGCAAAAACTGGAAGCATTATCTTTGAAAACTGGCACAAGACAAGGGTGCCCTCTCTCACCTTCCTTACTCCTATTTGACATAGTATCAGAAGATCTGGCCAGAGCAATCAGGCAAGCAAAAGAAATAAAGGGTATTCAATTAGGAAAAGAAATTGTCTATATTTGCAGATGACATGATTGTATATTAGAAGACCTCATCATCTCAGCCCAAAATCTCCTTAAGCTGATAAGCAACTTCAGCAAAGTCTCAGGACACACAATCAATGTGCAAAAATCACAAGCATTCCTATACACCAATAACAGACAGAGAGCCAAATTATGACTGAACTCCCATTCACAACTGCTACAAAGAGAATAAAATACCTAGGAATACAACAAGGGACGTGAAGGACCTCTTCAAGGAGAACTACAAACCACTGCTCAAGGAAATAAGAGAGGACGCAAACAGATTCTTTGCATTTAATTACTCTCAACTATGACTTATTCTTTTATCCTGTTAAGCATTTATTTTCTTTCATCTGAATCCCCCACCTCCAGCCTTATCCCTTCATAGTAAACTACAGACAGTACACAAATCTGAGATATGCTCTGATGCTGTGGGTCCTTGTGTAAAGTTCTTTATGTAAAGACAGAATTTGAAAATGCACTTTGTATGTGAGAAGACTCTTGGGATTAAGGCAATGAACAGAACAACCAAAAGATCAGGTTCTAATCTTAATCTCACACTTGGATGGGTTATATGAAATGTTTGGGCCTCAATTTCCTCATCAGTAAAAACAACTGGAGTTGTGCCATCTTTAGCAGTCTATAGTTGCCTTTTGCATCTCTTAGAGGTCATCAAGTATGTTTAAGTTAATGTGTTGTCATCTGGCAGTTTTATTTCAGTTACATTTGCTAAAAATATTCAGTTTGTGAAGTAGAAAAAGAAAGACAATGATTACTATTTTAACAGTTATGAGAATTATACATTTACTTTTATAATTGTCTAATATACACAAAATATTTTTAAGATTATGAATATAAGTATATTTGTATTTTGTATGATCTGTGAAACATATTTAACATTTGCTTTGTTATTAATTATGTACTATTATTAGTTTTATATTAGTTATATCATTTATATTATTTTTATTTTATATTGTTAGTTTTTCTTTATATCTTGCATTTTTCAGTACCACTTACTACATTTTCTAAATTCAGTGCAACATAAAATTGTTACTTAGAAGAAAAAACAAAATTAAGAAAAGCAGGAGAATATATGTTAGAGAATACCTGGAATAATTTAAATTATTACAGTTAGGTAAAGAATTTTTATTTGTAAGTTTTCTACTATTGTAGACAGGGAGTATTTTTAGACATATCTTTGTCATCAATGTTAAAGCTTGAGTTGGTTATTTTTTATTTGATTCCTCTTCTTCTACACATACCCTCCTAACTGGTCTCCACCCATCTTTGTCTTGTTCTATACATTAGGAAGCTGAAACCAATAGACTGCTTCATATGAGCTCCCTGACCAGCTAGTTTATAATTAGGGTTAGCTACTTAGAGTCAGCAAAATAAGAAAGGTGAGAATTGGTAACATTTACCTTAAACCCCCTGTTGATTTAGAATTATTTCTTTGGCTAGAGTACATTGTGCTGTGAGTTTACTTTCCATTAAGGCCTCTCACCCTTGGCTCCAGGTCTCACCATTTCCTCATTTTCAGTCTTTGATTCTCAAGAAGTGGTATAATGTACTCCTTTTTTTTTAATATTGCTACATCTTTAACCAGCCCCATCTTTAAATTACCTTTATTGAAACCATCTGAATGGATTCTATTTTACGTAAAATCCTACTTGATTCAAAACTTTAAGAAGGATATTTTTAGAGGAAGGCAGACATTGAGGAAATTATGTATGTTTTTAATTATACACATAGCAGCAAAAAATATAATTAATAATGTCTTCTGTTGCTATTGTTTAAATATGTAGAATTGGGTCCAATCACATCATTTGAAATTTAATGTAGAAAACTTGAATGAACACTGTTAAATCTTAACTCAGAAAAAGTCCTGGTGAGTTCATGGGGTGACGAAAAAATTGTTTTAAAATCAGAATGACATAGATGTGAATTCCAGCTCTATTATAGACTCACATTAAATTAAGCCTGTTATGTACTATTTCTGGCTCAGTTTTATCTGATGAACTTTTAAGATCATTGTAAAATTAGAAATAAGGAATGTGGGATATAGTATATTCTTAGTGAACGGTAATCTCTTTAAATTTGTTACTGTTTTTCTTTGCAATGGTTATCCTTAATGCAGCAATTTACAGACTGCTACATCTCAGTCTAAAACAGAGGCAGCATTTGTTCGAATAGACAAATTCAGAAATGTACATAGGATACATTGGTAGTTGAAGAACTCAGTACTATATATGCCAAAAATACAGATGACACTGTTGCCATACATGATGATTAATTGTATGTGTCACATTCACTGGGTTAAAAAATACCTAGATAGCTAGTAAAACATTATTTCTGAGTATGTCTGTGAGGTGTTTTTGCAAGAGATTAATCTTTGAATATTAAATGGAATTAAGATCACCTTTCCCAATGTGGCTGGGTATCATCAAATCAATTGAGGGCCCACCTGAATAGGACAAAAAGATTGAGGCAAAACAAATTCACTTTCTCTTCTTGAGCTAGGACATCCGTCTTCTCCTATCCTTGGACATCAGACCTCCTCATTCTAAGGCTGTTGGATTTGAGGACTTACACTACAAGTATCCCCAATTATCAGGCATTCAACTTTGGTCTGGAAGTTCAAAAATTTGTTATTCTGGTTCTCAGACCTTCAGACTATGACTTAATTACATCAACAGTTTCTCTGATTCTCCAGCTTACAGACGGAAGATCCAGGGACTTCTCAATTGCCATAATTTCATGAACCAATTTCCATCATAAATCACTTCCAGTATATCTACATATATTCTATCAATCGTGTTTCTCTGGAGAATACTCACCAATGCATGATACTATGGGGCAAATTTAGGGACTTGTGCTGAATCAACAGAGATAGACTTTACAGAGCTATCATCTTCCCTTTGGCACACATTTCTTTGTCCTAACAATTGGACTAATGCTACCATAAATTATTGTATTACATTGATCTCTGATTCAAGGGACCTAAGTTCCCTCTATCTGACTTATTCATTTAGTAGATATCAAACAGAAAATCCCACGTCTTAGAAGATAAACCAGTTTCCAAAGATTACATTAATTAAGTCAATATATTTATTGAAAGTTAAATATAACATTCACTCTCTGAGGACATTAAAGTAAAACAGTGTGTGTTTATTCTTAAGGAGAATGAACTTATATAAGGAAGAAAAACATCAACTTGAGAAGATTTTTATTAGCTAGGTAAAATTTAGTGTAACATGTACAATATTATTATTTTATAGGTATGGTGGGTAGAATATTATTGATTGTATCAGATTTCATAGCTGGGACACAGCTACACTTATATCTTTTACTGCCCTCTACCTTATCATATATCACATTGTTATACCATTTTGTTGGGTTTATATTTCATTTCACTTAAGTTTGAAAATTTTAACAGCAGAATTTTGACTTGTACCAAAATAATACATCAAATAATTATGTTTGTTTAACTATGGCTTCATCAAAATTAAAAATAAATAGAATTTCTGCATTGACCACACACCATCACAGTTCAAGATTTAGAAACTAATGACAAAAGGAGGGGAAAAAGATTTCCAAAAGAAAAGGGCTAAAGTCTATAATAAATTAATGGCTCCTGAAAAATGGTAAGAGAAAGACTGACAGCCAATAGAAAATATGTGAAAAAATATAATAAAAGTCATAGAAAATGAAGTACAGGATATCAGTCATTATATGTGAAATGCAAATTAATTTTGCCCTGAGGTACCATTTTTTCACATAGCAAAATGACAAAAATCTAAAAGTAGACTATTTGTAGAGAGTAATTAGACAGTATTTATAAATATTCGAGCAATTGTGGTTTAGGAAATCAGCCTACAGACATCTTAACATATGTGCAAAATGTATAAGGTTGTTCATCAAGGCACTGTTTATATTAGCACAGAATTTGAAACAAACTGCAACTATCAACAAGAAGTAAAAAATTAAATTATGAGACTCTCACATAATGAAAAATAATATATCTGTTAAAAGTGGGGAAAAGGTAGCTCTTTATATATTTTTATGAAAGGATTTCTGAAGGATAAAGTGAAACACATACAAAAAAATACATAGAAAATGTGCTATTATTTGTGTAAAAAATAATGAAGAAAAATTATATAAATTTCTCTCATTTTGCAAACACATAATATTTTGGGGTACAGATTCTAATTGTGCTGTGGTATTAAATTATGTCTCTATCAAGATACTTTTAAAGCAGTGGTGTATATATATATTTCTTCCTCAAGATCTGCTGCTGGTGAGACAACTAACATGGATTTGGCTTTCTCAATAAGATGAAGGAATTAGTTTATGTCTAAAGAAAAGGTTAACTATCTTAATAACATGCTTCAATGGCATTTCAGTTAATTTTGTCAAATATATTTTAAAGACAGTCTGATATAGCAAAGATTATAATAATAATATTTTTAAAATATTTTTTAAAAAATACTATTATGCTAAGATTTAATTGCACCACACTAGAAGTTCCTAAATGTATGTCTTCCCACTGAATTTCTTCTTGGTCCTTCAAAGGATAGGAGGAGACAGCTTTGTCAAAGAAATTCCATGAGTTTGAATTAATCAGTACCTTTATGATCTTTAACAATGGTGCAGTTTTTTTTCCAATGACAGAATGTTACAAATAATAAATGAAATAATATGGAATTACATAAAATATTTAATGATATTACAAACATTTTACAAATATAAATCAAAACTCGGAAAGATGTATCATCAAATTTTTAAATAGCTTGGTCTAAAGAGAATAGCATTCCTTACACTGAAGTAGAAACCCAGGAAAAACATAAAATTTAAATATTGAGCATTAAATATCAGATGAATTCCAAATATCCAATACAAAGATCAGGGTCTAACAGGGTGACTGCTGAAAAATATAATATCCAATTATATTACTACATATATTAAATTTCATACACACATATATGAGGAATACATAAATTCTTAGGGAGAAAAATATAATTTCATACACATATATCTGAGGAATACATACATACATGTATTTATCAAAACTGTAAACTTATCTGCTACATGTGTATATGTATATATACACACACATATATGAGGAATTCATACATACATGTATATCTCAATGTTGTAAACTTATCTGCTAAAGTAAAGCTACAAGTAGGCAAGGTTCTGTGTAAAAAAGTTGCTTATTATAGTATTGTGTTCAATGATGAAAAACAAAGAGCAAAAAATATGTAATGACTCTTAGTACAGTAATTGTTTAACAATGTTACATTATATCCTTGCCATAAAATATCAACATCCATTAACAAAAATTGGTGAGAAATATTCCTGCTGACTTGAAAATATTTCACAAAATATTATTGAGTGGGAAAAGCAACATTCTGGGAATGTATATTGGATGGCGCAATATTATAAGAAAGAATATTTTCTAAGTTGGCAACTTTATTTCACTGGTTAACTGAAGGAGATTGGAAAAGATATTGGTTGGAAGAAGAACAAAACAATAAATAAAATAAAAGAGAAACTGCCCCCCGTGGAGCATGCATGTGTAATGTAATCATGCTTATCTCTTGCTCATAAATAATTTTGTGCATTCCTATATGTGTAAGGAAACTATTAAATATAAACATGCAGTTTCCTGAATCTGTGCTAGTCAAAGCAATATCTAAGTATGTACCACAGATTTAATAATTTATTTGGTCTTGATTACCCGGAGTAAGACTAAGCAATCACTAATGACATTTGTCTTTCAAAATTCTCAGGGAGAAAGACAAAATTTCAGTCCTATTCAGTTCCCTTCATAGTATCCATTACATTCAGACATGACTGAGAAATTTAAAGGTGTACAGATAGCTGTTTCATACTCATTGGCTGGAGACTTAGATTGGACAGAAAACAGAAAGGAAGGCCAGGCACATGTGACCCATGCCTGTAATTCCAGCACTTTGGGAGGCTGAGGTGGGTGGATCACTTGAAGTCAGGAGTTTGAGATAAGCCTGTTCAACATGGTGAAACCTCGTCTCTTCTAAAAATACAAAAATTAGGCACGTGTGGTGTAATCCCAGTTACTCGGGAGCTGAGTCAAGAGCATCTCTTGTACCCAGGATGCAGAGATTGCAGTGAGCCAAAATTGTGCCACTGCACTCCAGCCTGTATGATAAAGTGAGAATCTGTCAAAGGAAGGTAGGAAGGCAGGAAGGCAGGAAGGAAGGAAGGCAGGAAGGAAGGAAGGGAGGAAGGGAGAAAGAAAGAGAGAAAAGGAGAAAAAAGAGAAAACTAAAGAGCTAAGCAAATGTATCTATGTTGAGCACTAGTTCTAGGGTCTAAATTGATTTTTAAAAGACAACTATTTATAATTAGGTGTTCTTAAATATCAAATATAAGTGTCCAAAGGAATACTGAAATGTAACCTTTTTTGTATTGTGCTTTGTGCATCAAACTTTAGAAAAAAAAATTATAGGTACTAATTTGGTATCCATGCTCAGTATATTGCTTTATTGCTAGTAACATTTCAAAACAAATATCAATTGCATATGTACACACCAGATACAAATATAATTTTGATTTGTTTTACTAGAGCAAGAAGCAAGCCTATGAGACACAGAGAATTGAACTGCACTGGATTTGGCAAACAGTGTTATGGTTTCATAGAAGATAAAATATTTGGGCAGGAAATTGTAGTAGGTAGAAGCAGGGAAAAATACAGGGTCAAATATACATGTTCCTGCCCATAAAGACAAGGACCACATCAGTTTTACAGTTTACCTTATATCTCCAATCTGGCAGAGTGCCTCGTAAATAATCACGTTTAAGAAATGCTTGCTGAATTAATAATTGAGTAAATGACTGCATATATCAAAATGACATTCTAGTAATTCACAACATAGTATTTAGCTAGGTCAGAGGAATCATTAACAGATATTGATTATTATAAGAATGAATGAGATATGAAAATAAGATTTAGTAACAAGAAAGTACTTAGCCTCATTTTACAACCTCTTAACTCTCTTAGCCAAAACCGATCTATGGCAGTTCTGAAGAAGAGAATGGAAAAGAAGTTTGGAGCTGCTCAAAGGTTACAAATGCCATGGTAGGAGGTTCATTTCATCCATTTAGGAGGTAATAAAGATGCAACAACTCTTTTTATATATTTATATTCTTTATATATTATTTATTGTTTTACTTATGTTTATTATATATTGTTATATATATTTACGTGTATAATATTTGTTATATATATTTATATATATTATATACATATATTTCGTGTCACTTACTGTATGAGTAAAATCAGTAAAAAAGCTGTAGCCTAGCCTTTTAATAGAAAAATAAACTCCCCCCACAAACAACAATTATTGCCCTGTTTTCTCTGTTACATCTTTGTTGTTTTGTGACTTGCCTCTAATTGATGCACCCAATACAGAAACACCCAGATAAATAAAGCAAGTTCTTAATGACCTACAAAGAGACTGAGACTTCCACACAATAATAATGGGAACTTTAACACCCCACTGTCTATGTTAGACAGAAAATTAACAAGGATATCCAGGTCCAGATCTGGACCAAGCTGACCTATAGACATCTACAGAACTCCAAATTCACAGAATATACATTCTTCTCAGCACCACATCACACCTACTCTAAAATTAACCACATAATTGGAAGTAAATCACTCTTCAGCAAATGCAAAAGAATGGAAATCATAGCAAATAGTTTCTCAGACCACAGTGCAATCAAATTAGAACTCAGGATTAAGAAACTCACTCAAAACCACACAACTACATGGAAAGTGAAAAACCTGCTCCTGAATGACTACTGGATAAATAATGAAATGAAGACAGAAATAAAGATGTTCTTTGAAACCAATGAGAATGAAGACACAATGTTCCAGAATCTCTGGGCACTCTTAAAGCAGTGTATAGAGGGAAAATTATAGCACTAAATGACCACAAGAGAAATGAGGAAAGATATAAAATCCATACTCTAACATCACAATTAAAAGAACTAGAGGAGCAAGATCAAATTCAAAAGCTAACAGAAGACAAAAAATAACTAAGATCAGAGCAGAACTGAAGGAGATAGAAACATAAAAAACTCTTCAAAAAATCAATGAATCCAGGAGCTTGTTTTTTGAAAAGATCAACAAAATATATAGACTGCTAGCCAGACTACTAAAGAAGAAAAGAGAGAAGAATCAAATAGATGCAATAAAAATGATAAAGGGGATATCATCACCGATCCAACAGGAATATAAATTACCATCAGAGATGTAAATCTATAAGAAATAGATATATTCCTGGACACTTACACCCTCCCAGGACTAAACCAGGAAGAAGTCAAATCCCTGAATAGACCAATAACGAGGTCTGAAATTGAGGCAGCAATTAATAGCCTATCAACCAAAAAAAGTCAAGGACCAGATAAGTTCACAGCCAAATTCTACCAGAGGTATAAAGAGAAGCTGATACCGTACCTTCTGAAACTATCCCAAGCAATAGAAAAAGAGGGACTCCTCTTTTTATAAGGGCAGCATCATCCTGATACCAAAACCTGGCAGAGAAAACAACTAAAATGGAAAATTTCAGGCCAATATCTCTGATGGAACATCGATGCAAAAATCCTCAATAAAATACTGGCAAATCAAATCCAACAGCACATCAAAAAGCTTAATCATCACGATCAAGTCAGCTTCAACCCTGGGATGCAAGACTGGTTCAAAATACGCAAAGCTATAAATGTAATCCATCCCATAAACAGAACCAAAGGCAAAAACCATATGATTGTCTCAATAGATGCAGAGAAGGCCTTTGACAAAATTCAATAGCCCTTTGTGCTAAAAACTCTTAATAAACTAGGTATCGATGATACGTATCTCAAAATAATAAGAGCTATTTATGATAAACCCACAGCCAGTATCATACTGAACAGGCAAAAACTGGAAGCATTTTCTTTGAAAACTGGCACAAGATAAGGATACCCTCTCTCGTCACTCCTATTCAACATAGTATTGGAGGTTCTGGCCAAGGCAATCTGGTAAGAAAAAGAAATAAAGGGTATTCAATTAGGAAAAGAGGAAGTCAAACTGTCTCTGTTTGCAGGTGACATGATTATACATTTAGAAGACCCCATCATCTCAACCCAAAATCTCCTTAAGCTTATAAGCAACTTCAGCAAAGTCTCAGGATACACAATCAATGTGCAAAAACCACAAGCATTCCTATACGCCAATAACAGAGAGCCAAATCATGAGTGAACTCCCATTCACAATTGCAACAAAGAGAATAAAATCCCTAGGATTACAACTAACAAGGGACATGAAGGACTTCTTCAAAAAGAACCACAAACCACTGCTCGAGGAAATAATAGAGGACACAAACAGATGGAAAAACATTCCATGCTCATGGTTAGGAAGAATCAGTATCATGAAAAGGGCCATACTGCCCAAAGTAATTTATAAATTCAATGCTATCCCCATCAAACTACCATTGACTTTCTTCACAGAATAGGATAATCAGTTAACTTACCTGTAGTAAATACCTAATTAAGAAGCTTTGCAAATATTGATGAGAGTACACATATCCTATGCCCTGTTGCCATGTTAACCTCCTTGTAGTTTTCCTTCCCATCAAGTGCGAGGTAGGCATCCCTCATCAAGAGGAGAGGGAACATTCCTGCATTCTAAAGAATTCATTTCAACATAGCTGAAGGTGAAAGGAAGCACAGAAAAATGCCATTACTTTTGGAGAATACTTACTATGTGGCCCTTGGCCTAAATATAAAGAGGGGATGATGTATCAACCTCTGACTTAAATATACCTGCCAGTTACCACTATCTTTTCATGGCATTTAAAAATGGTAATTTATTTCTGCATATTGTTACATCTTGTAGATTTTTGTTTGTTTTATGAGTTATCCCACCTGGATAACTCAGCTGAGTGGGCATCAGCTGTCAGAGTAGCCATTTAAATCAGCAAGACAGAAATAAAAGAGTTCAGTTTTTAGTCACCTCCTGCTATGGTATAAGCAAGAGTTTAAAACCAGAGAGAAGACTGACTCACTCTGTTACATTTTCCCTCATGAAACAGCGTACTGGCCCAGCACATCCTTGACAGTTATCTCATTTTTGAGGGCGCCCAGAACAAAAGGCCGTGGCAGTACCTATGGAATCTGGGATGAAGTATGTGGGAAAGGTGGTGAGGGTGAAGGGTGAAGAGTTAGGAGTGTCTTGATGTTTCCCCCTCCTTCCTCCATGAGGAGGCCTAGGCAAAGACATCTGGAGACTCCTCCCCAAGGCCTCAGAAAAAGAGATCTGGGAATGAAGGCTCTTACCAGGCAAGGAATGTAAATATAGGAAGAACAGAAGGAGTCATAGAGGGCTGGGATCTTGAAGGCAACTCTACTCAGAGGCTGCCAAGAACCAGCTGTGCACCCTGTCTGTGTAGGGAGGACAGCTTCTGTGGGTGACCTGGACCTGCCAGGTAAAGCCTTTGAAATCTCCTATGATCAGGCCTGAAAAATCACAAACATATTTTAACTAGGAGCTGGACTCCTTACCAGCTTTATTTTTCTAGAAGAATATACTAACTTATTATTTCTTTGGTATGAAATAAAGAGATTATAATTAGTCCAGGCTTTTAAGATGTGTTTAACTGAGCTCAATATATTGACAATTGAATTACACCTTTTCCAGACGGCTAAAGATTACACATCTGGTAGAGTTTCCTAGTTGAAGTTTCTTTTTGTATCAATTAATGTATAGTTATCAATTGACAGTTATAAATCATTTAATCTATTCTAATTTTTTTAGCAATTTATATTTCTTTCTTTTTTTTTTTTTTTTTTGAGACAGTCTCACTCGTCACCAGGTGCCAGGCTGGAGTGCAGTGGCGTGACCTCGGCTCACTGCAACCTCTGCCTCCGGGGTTCAAGCAATTCTCTTGCTTCAGCCTCCTGAGTAGCTGGGATTACAGGTGCACACCACCACACCCAGCTAATTTTTTTTGTATTTTTAGTAGAGACAGGGTTTTACCAAGTTGGCCAGGATGGTCTCGATCTCTTGACCTCATGATACACCCGCCTCGGCCTCCCAAAGTACTGGGATTACAGGCATGAGCCACCATGCCTGGCCGCAATTTATATTTCTTATATCTTTTTGAGAAAAAAGTAAAATCTGAATAGATTCAGTAAGGTGCATGCCAATATACACAGCAGCTTATGAAAAGCTAAATAAAAACTCAGCAATTTACCTCAACTTTTATCTCTGATACTGGTGATTAATTTTCCCCAATGTATCCTCTTCTCTTGGATTTGGCTGTATTACAGTTTAATTTTAAGAAGTCTTGTTCCACATAACCGATAATATCTTTGTGTATTAAATATGCACACACACATACACACATCATTGTAGTATCATTGTGCTGGATGAATTATTTTCATAAATTCAAGAGCTAGATAGAGAGGCTATATGTAAATAGATGATTGAATTATAGTGGGAAATGGACAAGAAACAGTAATTATTTCTGAGAATGGGTCAGTGAAATTTCTATTCATAAAATGGCATCTAAACTGGGGTTTGAAAAATAAGTTTTTTAAAGAATACAATTTGTAAAGTGTAAAGGGATATTGTATTTTATATGATAGGAAACCATAAATTGTAGATTTTGTCTAACTAGCAAATAACAGCAAATAATCTAGCAAACAATATTACCTGTCTTAGCTAAGATATATCCTGTTAGATAAGAATATACTTTAAAAGGTTACTAAATTTCTACTCATTGTCTAATGCTATAATTCTACAGTAACCATGTAGTTTTATAATAAATATAAAGCTGACAATTCATAATTATTATATCTTTCTTACAATATGGAATTTTTATATTGAAGAGGATTACTGTAAATTTTCTCCTCCAAAGTTATATATAATCTATACAATAAATATGAAAATTATAATAATAAATGCACTACTAGATATCCTTCTGTACTATACCTTTCCTGACACCAAGAATCATGGATTGTTTCAATTATTTTAAACTATTTTAAGAGTTCTCTAAATATTTTAATATATTGGAATTATTTGGCCATGAGTAACTACATTAATTGGGCAAAACTATTCTTACTCTGAATATATCAACAGATAAAATCGAAGAATAAATTCACAGAGCATATTTAATTGAGTTTCTCTTCTTATCATTTAGTGCTCCATATCTTCTTCATTCTGAAAATGAGAAAGTATTACTGCAAACTGAACAGATTCTATTTCCACTTCTATGCAAGTGTGGTCCTGGATGAAGACAACAACCACAATACATATGAATGAGGAGTGACAGTGGTAGCATAGGGTGACCTGATTGCCTTATATGTTTATAGACCTGTGAAGTCTAGAATGCAGTTTCTTAGTTATTTTCATTATTATAGACAAGACAGAGGAAAAATGATCGTTAGTGTGCTATTTCAGAGCATGAATCACACTTTACAAGCCATTCCTGTCAGCCCATAATATAAACTAATCTTCTAATAAGATACTGTGTCCTTCCATACAGTTCAGTGAAGTTCATAGTGATTTCAACCTTAATGGAAAATGATTATCTTTTGCTGAGGTGACCTTTTAACCCAAACTACAGTCCATACTATAGTTCATCTCTATATTTTACTAGCATGTCTATTGACATTGTTTTCAGGTAATACAGCATATTACACAAAGCATTATTGGGCTGAATTTTCATTATAAAATAACAACAATCTTCACAGTATAAATAGTCTTTGACTGCAAGGAAAGCTAATGTGAATGATTGGGAGTGAGCTAGCATCTATCTCACCCAGAACACCTTACCTGTCCATGCAGTATAAATACAAAATGTAAGATGCTTTCTATTTTTTAAAGGGAAGATCTTAATGGTTTCTTGAAAATGGTAACACTACCATTCAGAATATTTGACAAGGAAAATAACTTGTAACTCACATATTTTAATTTTGTTCTTCATGTTTTCACTTAATATAATTTCTTTATAGGTCATAGAGCTTTTCTTATTGGTAGGAAATGTAGTTAGAGTTAATATACACACAAATGTTTGCACTCACATAACAGGCTCAGCTATATATATGTTTTATATATACATAAAATAGGATATCCAAACAGCATATTAGGAACAGTTAAAAATAATTCCTAAATAGCACTGGAATTAAATGCAAACAAGTTTCCTAAAGTACTTGATATAGTTTATTATCTTAAATATTTCAGCATATTCTTTAAGATTTTATGAGAACTCTCATTGCTATTTACAATTCAGTTTAAGCTTCTGCTCCAACCCTTTCTGTTTTACTACAAATTCCTAATTAAGAGTGCTTGAATGATCTTCATTGAATTGTGTCCCCCTCCCCCATGTAGGCTTTTACATTTGATTAAAATGAAGAAAAATTCTCATTCTTGTTTACTGACTTCCATCTGTATACCTCACAGAAATGTGGCTGGACTCCAGAGTACATATCTGAACTGAAACTGCTGTGTGTCTAACAATGACAAACATTGTGTGAACCTACTTAATTGGCAGAGGCTTCAGTTTATTATATTTAACTGATTATAAATAGAAAATATATTATTTTACTAAAATAACACTTTTTCTGAAAACACTATTACTTACATACAGTTGTGAGATAGTTTTGAATAGTCTAGATTATTTACTCTATATTCATTTGTTCATTTTAGTCGACATCAAATTCTTATTACAGCTATTCTATGCATCTCTCATAGCATGCTATAGTTGTTTGAGAAACTCAAGCCAAAAAAAAAAAAAAGTGACTCTCTGTGCACAATCCATGCCAATGAGGCTTTGATAATCAGGCCAATCACTTAATTACAAGTTTGTATTTCTATTTCCACTGAGATGTGCCAATTAAAAGAATTTGACTTTAATTCCAAACAACATATTAGTCTAATTACCTGATGCACTGCTTGCTTTGAATTTTGTTTAACCTTGTGTGTGTATATGTGTTTATGTGTGTATTTAATACGTGATCTGTAAAGCATTGTGAATTACAAGGTATACAGTTTCAGAAATGAATCTGGGTCTACCTTTTCAACAAGCCTGTATCTTAACCCAGGTAACTTGAATTGCATAAATAACAAAAGTGTGTCATTGGTCTGGAAGGCTTGAAATTATTTAAACTGGTTGTCTCATTCCCCCTATGTTAAAAAAAAAATGTAAAAGCTCTTTTTCAGCTCAGGATTGACATCATTTTGTAAAATGAATTTGATCATTTGAAATACTAACAAGGTGATTTATGCACATGTTGACTACCTTCATTTTTTAGCATATTGCAAATAATCCTATCACTGTAGAATTTATGGGCTTTACTTGCAAAGTAAAAACTGGTTGATAAGTTACAGTCCTAAGGGACAGCTATACCAATTTAAATTATTATATATCTAAGGTATTACTTTAAAGAAGAATTAACTTTTCAATTCTCCAATGAGTTCAAGGTCTGGGAACTTTTTCCTTTTGACTGAGAAATCAGAAGATGACAATGTCAAAAAAGTGAAAACTGTCAATGTTAGAACAGATCAAGTCTCAAGCAAAAACACTTGCTGTCTGTCTGAGATCTAGAATCAAAGGGTAGAAATTATTTGCCTATGGGGCAGAGAAGAATGAGCCCCTAATTAAGTGAAATAATGGCTCTTGGATATGTGACTTGATGAAAATTATAAAAATCAGAGATGATATTCAGAAGCTAGTTTAACATACATTTTTAAAACTTTGCATTTTATTTCTTCCAGATGTGGAATCCAAAAAAAGATCTTTAAACTTGAAGACACCTCTCTCAAATGTACTTAATATTCAGAGTGTAATTAAATTTTGTTCCTTTAAGACATCTGCCTTTTTAAATTCTGAACCTTTCCATGTTCCACACTGTAATAAATATACTTGAATATTATCTTATGAAGTATTTGACTCAAATTTATAATTTTAAATAAACAATGCTAAATAAGAAATGCTAAGAACTTGAATATATTTAAACAATGATTATCAAGGTAGAATAAAGGAGAATGAATAATACTTTGACAAGAAATGCAACAGTAAGAACCAGATTCAGAAAAAAAATATACTTCTTTTTCAGCTAGTTTGTTGTTCATGTATAGAAATAGTACCAATTTTCATCTGCTGATTTTGTATCCTGCATCTTTGCTGAATTTCTTTGTCAGGTCTAAGAGTATTTAGGTAGTGTCGTTAGGTTTTTGCACACACAAGCTTCTGTCATCTGCAAACAGAGATAAATTGACTTCTTTCTTTCTAGTTTGGATTCCCTTTATTTCTTTCTCTTGCCTAATTGCTCTGGGTAGAACTGCCAGTACTATGATGAATAGAAGTGGTGAGGGTAGGTATTTTTATCTTGCTCCAGATCTTAAAGGAAAAGCTTTCAGCTTTTCCCCCATTTACTAGGTTAGCTGTGGGTTTGTCATATGTGACTTTATTACACTGAGCTATTTTCCTTCTATACCTAATTTATTTAGAGCTTTTATCACACATCAATGTTAAATTCTATCAATTACTTTTCTACATCTGTTGAATTGATCATTTGCTTTTTGTCCTTCATATGGTTGATGTGATGTATCACACTTATTTAGTTTATTTGCATATGTTGAAACATCCTTACAACCCTGAGATAAATGCCACTTGATCACAATGTATTATCTTTTTGATATGCTGTTGGATTCAGTTTGGTAATATTTTGTTGAGAATTTCTGCACATATGTTTATTAGGGATATTGGCCTGTAATTTTCCTTTCAGGTGGTGTTTTTATCTGGTTTTGAAATCAGGGTTATGTTGGCCTCACAGAATGAGTTCAAAATAATTCTCTCTGTTTCAGTGTTTTGGAATAGTTTTAGAAGAAGTTATATTAATTCGTCTTTAAAAGTTCTGTAGAATTCAGCAGTGAAACTATTTATACCTGGGCTGTTTCTTGGTGAGAGACTTTTTATTACTGATTAAATTCATTACTTGTTATTGGTCCATTCAGAATTTTTATTTCTTCTTGGTTGAATTTTAGTAAGTTGTATTTATCCAGGGCTGTGTGTATTTCCTGTAAGTTTTTTTTTTTAAATTTATTGATGGATACTACCAGCAAAAGAAATCAATAAGTCAACTTCATTTATAATCGCGGTAAAAAAATTTAGTAATAAATTTAACCAAATGGATTAAATACATCTACAAGAAAAACTATAAAACACTGATGAAAAAAAAATTATTGGCAATACAAACAAATGGAAACATACACCATGCTAATGAATCAGAAGAATTAAGAAGACAAGCATGCTACCCAAAGAAATCTATGGATTCAATGCAATTTCTATCAACATATCAATGACAATCTTCATGGACATAGAAAAAATATTCTAAAATTTGTAGGAAACATGACAAAAACTCTTATGGGAAAGCAATCCTAATTTTAAGAAAACAAAGCTGGAAACATCACACTACCACACTTCAAAATATATTACAAAGCTATAGTAACCAAAACAGCATGGTACTGGCATGAAAACAGACACATAGACCAATGGAACAGAACAAAGAACCCAGAATTAATTCATGCCTCTACAGCCAACACATTTTTGACAAAGGTGCTAATAGCATTCATCAGGGGAACAACAGTCTCTTCAATAAATGTTGCTGAGAAAACTTAAAATATCCATATACAGAAGAATAAAAGTAAATCTCCATCTCTTACATAATAGAAGAAAAACTCAAAATGGATTAATGACCTAATGTAAGACCCAAAACTATGAAAAAACTAAAAGAAAACATAGGGAAAATGCTTCAGGACATTTATTGGGGCAAAGATTTTATAAAGAAGACCTCAAAAGCACAGTCAACAAAAGCAAAAATAAACAATTGGGATTTTATCAAACTAAAAAGCTTTTGCACAGCAAAGGAAACAATTAACAGTGGATTTACTACTTATAAGTGGATTTACTACTCAATATTTTACTCACCCCTTTCCTAAAGAATCAGCATCATATAAATGTCTATCAAGTGTATGCATAAACCCTTTCTGAAACCAGAAATTTTTTAATTCTGAGAATACCTATGTCATCCACAGAATACACAAGTTACATAGCCTTCTATTTTATGGGAGCTCTGTTTTATTACACCTAACTTTATATCTATGTATACTAACTTTACTAATTCTACTTTTAAAGTTGTACAAAAACACATATGAAGGCAGCTACCATAACCTACTCAGATAAAACTTTCCTGTGTTATTTTTTCATGATCACATTATTTTGACACGTTTCTATCTCATCATAATCATTTCTATGTGCTTTTATTTATTGAGTTATTTTTTATTTGGTGCCAGAAGCTAAGCATAATACAGTGAGTTCATTTAGAAAGAACGAGGGATGAGTATAAATTATCTCAATTTAAATTACAGGGAGAATACAGCAAAATAAGCCTTGCCTTCCACTTGCAATTAGATAATGTGTATAGTAATGGAACAAAAATGTGACATACTCTTTGTCTTTATAAATTGTTATATGACATGAGAGTTTTGCGTGTTTGTTACTCTATAAAATCTCTGCAAATGACAGAGTATGCCCACTTCTCAAATGTGAAAGGAAAGTTGTAATTGAAGATCATCTCTGTTTACTCTCTCAGGAATGTAAACAACTGATGGATTTGGAGGAAGCTGGTGAAAGTTGCTATGATCTAACTAGTTTTCTCTACATCTCTTAAAGATGGTGGATAGGAGAAGACAAAATCCACTGCTTGGAAATTTATATATAAGAGAGTATAAAGATATTAATTAGCAAAAGGCTGATAGGAATCATGAATAACATTTTAGTATATAATATTATCTTGAATTTCAACACCCATGTTGAAAAACTATTTTTATTGGTACATATCACTTAGTGTCTTGCAACTTTCATTTACTGATCTGTAAAATAATTGAGGACTTAGCAAAAACTGAAAATTGCCCTGGCATTATAATACATCATTTACATGCCTAATAGTGAGATAATTAATGATGGACTAAAATATCAGAATTATTGTATAAATTCTGGTGCTGATATTTATTTGGTTTGATTTTTTCTATGCAGAAAGTTTTATTTCTGTTAAAATTTATTTTATTAAATTCATTTTATTCTTTATAGTATTTCTGAATTCTCTCTCTGATATTAAAAATAACTATCATCTTGAAATATAGTCTAACAAAATTTGATAAGCAAGTTTTATAAATCCTCATTCAAATTATTCAGAAAAAAATAATGAGTGAGAGTGTAATGGATGAAGATTCATACAATAGAATCATTTTTCCTCAGTAATGAGTCAAGAAATTATGGCTATCATTGTATAATAAGTTATGCATGTTAGTGCATCTAGTTGCACTAACATTCATCACATTCAAATATTATCTTCCTAATATAAAAATATCATAAGGTGATTTGTGAAATGAATAAAGTCAAACAGTACCATTTACCTATTGAAAAAATATTTGTTTAAATATTAAAACCATCAACATTATTTAAAGAATATTTTGTTACAAGAAAGATAGCCATAGTTTTTACAATGCTTGTACACACATCTCTTTTTACAGATATATAGTAATAAATAGGTTATCTTCTGTATACTCACAAAATGTTATAAATATAAAAGCATTAGATTGAGAGGTATAACATATTCAGTTTTTTCATATTAAAGAAAAATTAAATATTACTCCAGCATAATATATAAAGAGTAAAAGGTTAAGGTCAGATGTCTAGAATCCTTCTTCAGACTCTGCCAAAATTAATAATTTAGGATAACTGATTATCCTTGGCTTCAGTTTATTCATTGAGACAATAAGAAAACTATATTAGATTATTTCCAAATTCTATTCTCTTCCATATATCCTATGAGATCTAAATATATTTAATTTATACATGTGTTGCATTCTAGTCATCTGAAAAAGAGTATTTTGAATGACATTGTTACAGTATCATTTATACTTAATATTTTGAATGTAAACCTTGTGTTTTTAAAATATGCTATTGTTTGTTCTGCTGAAATGTATATCTATTTTATGGTTCTGTATTTTTTTATTGAATATTGTAAAATTCTAACTGGCTTAATTGATTGTCATTTCTTAAAACTCGAATACTCACTATCTATATGGTTCTACTTTTTGTCCCTTTTTTATTGGAAATTAACTTTGTGATATTCAATCTTTAAATCTGCTTGGCTAAGAAAATTATATTTATCAAGTATTGAATTTGTTATTCTACTAATACTATCTCAATTGCAAAAATGTCACAGTATCTTGGCATTCTAAATAAAACAAGATATATTGGCTTTTGCTGAAATCTCTCCTCAAGTAAATGACCCAGAAAAATGCATGAGAATGTGGAATGGTATATGTAATATAATCATGAATTTCTCTTTCTAATCAGCTCTATAGGTTTTGGGAAAATGCAAACTGACACTACTTGATTCTTGCTCACACCCATGAAGACTCCTTCCTGCCACAACATTGTGATTTGATTCATCTTTGGTCTTATTTTGTAGGTAGCTTAGTTTCTAACTAACACCATAATGGCTTCTAAGAAAACACAAAGTTTCAGTCTAATCTGCTTTCTTCCATTCCCCCTGTTTTTCTCTACCTCTACAGCATAACCTTTAAATAGTATCTTTAAACAATTTTAAGGAAGTGTCCACTGCTGCAGCTACCTGTCACACTGAGTGACTGTCATCCAGAACTAAAAATTTGCATGTTACTCACATAGTTCTTGGGTTGTCATCATTGGCACTTGGTCCTCACTCACAATGTTTGCTTTCTTCTAAGTGTAACTTTGGCGAACAACAGAAATATTTTTTATTTTAAAACAGATGCATCTTTTAAAGCTCTGCTTACCTCTACTAATATACTATATAGCATTATAGGACTTGATTTTGAAATTTCCATTTCAATTAGACATGCTAATTTTTGAAAGAAAGTAAAAAAGATGTTTTAAAGGTGAAATAACTGGAAGGTACTTGCAAAATTAATAGTAATAATACTGTTTCTTTGTTCTTCCTATTTCCCTTGCAATTCTATCAGACTCCAAACTCATTAACATTACCATCATAGCATTTATTTTAGGGCACAGAATGCATTTATATCAAAATCACATCAAAATGATCTTTCACTAGCTGTTTCTCGTTTCATACAACATTAAAATGGGTATATTAATAGAAGATGAAAATAAATAAAACATGTTAAGAACAGTTTTCTCTTTTCTGCCTGAACATGCAAGTTACTTATAATCAATACATTTTGATAAGCTAAAATAAATAATTATTCTATAAACAATCTCAATATATGAACTTTTAGTCTTTATTTTTTCCTATGGTCCACAAATAGCAAAAACTGATACTAGTCTTTTATTTCACCTAACCAATCCTTGAATAGTTGAAGAGAACACCTATCCTTGACATAAAATATGAATAACTCTGCATATATTCAAAATGTTTTCAGTTAAATACATAATAACTTGGAGAGATTAGTCATTGTAAATTCACAGTACTTTATACAATGAAAATGAAAATGATTATTACCTATCGTTTTGGAAGAAATAAGGTTGTAAACACATATGCCATGTCATGGCAAAATGCTGAACACAGTAAGGAAATATAATTTTTAAATTGTTTCATTAAGTCTTCTATTCCCAAAGCTAATTCTGTCTTGATCTGAAGTATAATATATGAAAATATGTGGAAAGTGTGAAAAATGTGTAATGCAAATCTTACACTTCCATTTACTTCAAATGCATAATGCCATTACTTTTTTAATATAGGCTTTGTATAAAAAGTAGCATTAAACAAAAACAGCTAGGGACAAATTTGAGTTTTTTTCATGTGGATATTAATTGAAGCACATATTTGCCAGTGTATTAGTTTTCTGTTGCTGCATAACTAATGATCAAAAATTTGAAGTTTAAAACAACATACTTTTGTTATTTCAGAGCTTCTGTGCCCACATACAGCTTATCTGGATCCTCTGCATAGGGTCTCACAAGGCTGCATTTAAGATGGTGACCAAAGTTACTTTTTCATCTAGAGACTTACTTGGAGAATAATCCTTTTATGAGCTAGGACTTAGGGCCCTGGATTCTTGCTGTACACTGTCAGCTCCTAGTGTTCATCCACAGTTCCTTGTCATGTGGCCCTTTTCATAGGCAGTTCACAATGGCAAATAACTTAAGGCCAGCAGAAGAATGGGAGCAAGACTGCTAGCAAGACAGAGTCTTTCAAAATGCAATGTAATCATGAGAATGACATTCAATTTGCTGTAACCTACAAGTGACAGATGAAGACATTATAAAAGGCATGAATGCCAGGAAGTGGGAAATATTGGGGGTCACTTTACAGGGATCTCTGCTACTGATATTTGCAAAATAATACACATATTATACATACATTTCCAGAATAAAAAGATGTAGATATAGTAATAATTAGGAAGAAAGTGTCACAATGTAAAAAGTGCCAGCTAAACAGGTGCTATAATATAATGCTGTTCGTCTACTTCTCTTTCGAATCATGCCACTGGCTTCAGTGAAATGGCCAATCATGGGTCAGAGGTTGTACTGCTAAATGTAGGAGCTGATTTTATTTGTTTAGTTATTTCATTTATAGGTAGAGAGTTAGAAACAGGGAGAAAAAGAGAGAGAGACAAGCTTGCCTTCAGACTGACATGTTGTAGTAGACTAGTGCAATAATTGCTGCTAATTTGCTCATGTCTCACTGATGCCTACCCTTTTGGAAATTTCCATCCTACATGGATTTTATACTTGGCCATATTAAATACAACTTGCTTTAACCAATGGAGCAGTAGCAAATACGCCCCTTGCAGAGGCTTGAATAGTAATTAAGCATCAGAGCTTGCTTTCTCTCCACCTTGAAATTTGTCCCACAACTTTAACAAATAGCCTACTGGATAATGAGAGACTCATAGCCCACTTGCACCTATTGTTCCAGCCAATAATGAGTCCCTTAAATGCGGATCTGCCTACTTAATCAGTAGCTGACTGCAGAAGCAAGAGTAGATCCAGGTAAAATCATGAGAACCTTCCTCTGAGCCCAACCAATAATTGATGATACAGAGAATCATGAGCTGAAAAACATGTTTAAATCAATTAGGTTTTGTGGTTGTTTGTTAAGCAGAAACAGATAGCCAACAAACATACCTACGGATTATATCTAATATTTATGGACATACATACATGGGCATGTATGCATACATACAAATGTGCATATGCATAAAATCCAACACCCACAGATATTACTGAATATTGATTGTATATTAGAATGAAGCTAAAGATAGTTGATATATCCTCATAAATACTCCTTGTATGAGTAAATTGTGACTTCCTTTTTTCTTTTTTAGCAACAAATTAACTATGCCTAGCAAACACTATTCCTGAACAACAAAAAAAAATTTGAAATTGAGTTTTATAAATTATTTCCTATTTTTGTCAAGAAAAGTATTTGCTGTTGCTTGATTACAGTGAACAAGCCTGTAATCAAATGAATTCTAACAAGAATTACATTACTTCAGTCATTTTTAGTAACCAGGACATTACAGCTCCATTTACGGTTTATAATAAAACAAAAATTCAATTAGTTACATTGTAGAAGGGAATACAGATGAAGGTATTTTAAAAAGTTGAATACATCAAAGAAAGAAAAATTGCTCTGTGTGTGTGTGTGTGTGTGTGTGTCTGTGCACGCGCATGTGTGTGTGTTTAATGAGAAAAGGACCTAAAATGTATCTCTGCACTCTGCCAGAAGAGAATTTCTACTTTATTTTTACTGTTAACTAACTAAAAGCAAAGAGGTTAGTGGAGCATTTTTGAAGGATGTTCTCAAAATATACAAGAGAATTTAGAAAGTTTTGCATATCATAAAAATATTGTTCTATGCCATTTAACTGACATTGGGATTTAAATAAATCTAGACTCTTTACATTTAATCTTTTATTGTTATTTAAAAAAATATTTTGCTTTGTATTAATAATTTTAACTACTCTCTGTGTAGTCATCAATAAAATTTCTAGATTATAAGTGAAAAATTTAATTAACAGTTAAGACATTTAAATGGCAAGCATATAAATACAATGATTAGCATATAAATACCTAAAGATATTTTTGTTCTAATAATATCAGCTTTCATATATAAAGATCAGTAAGTCACTGGAAACTATACAGTGATTAAAATATCCCCTACTTTTCAATAATCAAGTCCCAAAGTTCCTGTTTCCTGAGTATTCCTTGAAGCTATTTTTCTTTTCCTTCTCAGGTCTCTGCCACTAAGTTAGTTCTGGTTCTCTTTGCATTTTGCCTGGATCACTGCACTGGCTTTTTAAATTGTCTCCTTTCTTCATCTCTTGTTGTTTTCTAATCTTTGAACATCACAATCTAGCAATGTAAACTAGTAGTTACTTGAATACACTATTTTGTCTCATTTTTCTGTGCCTATTTATGCATTAAAGTATCCTTTTTATTGTCACTCTCTGTATGAGTATCTATGACCTTCAAAAACTTAGGACTAGATATTTCCTCTAATTATATTAAGTGGTCTCAATGACTTAATCATTTCTCATGTCTTCCACACATGTGTATCATCCACATTTCTGCGTTTGTAACTTGTGCAAATTTTTATTATAATGTTTAGCATTCTACATCAAAATTATTTTATAATTTTTAAGTCTTAAACAAATATCTAATACATTATGTGGAATTTATTTTTATATTTGTCAGAATATAACAAGCCTTTATATTCTCTGAGAAAAAAATTTATTTATCTTTTTTCTTAATCTCCAGCACTTAGAACAATATCTAGCTTTAAGAGTATAGTCAACAAAATGTTTGTTACATGACTTCCGAGAAAACAACAAATTAGACGTTTAATGTGAATATTTTGAAGCTTGTAGATGAATATTTTCATGATGGAAACAAGAAGAGGAAAATTAGCAACAGAGATTCATCTGGAAGTATGATACATTGTTTAAAAAACATTTTAAACTCATTTCTGTGCAAATATAAAACATTACATAAAAATTATGTAACATTATGTAACTTTTTTCCTCAAAAACACAATTCTAATTAATAAAAATGTTATATTTTCAAGTATAAAAGTTCAATACATCTGTTACTCATTTTATTTATTTTATTAATTTTAAAATGATACACAATAGATGTACATATTTTGGGGCTACATGTGATAACTTAATACCCATTTTAATGCGTAGTGAAGCTGTCGCATTTAAATATGTTTAGAGTCCAAAGTTTTCTTGTATTTTAATAATGAATTTAACCTGTTATTTAAAAATACTGCTTTTAGATATTCTTAGCAACTTAGAACTTTTGTTCTCTCCTTCCTAGGTTGTTATATAAAGAAAAGAATATTTTATTTAAAGAGAATTCTGGGAAAGTGGTGAGCAGAAATACAGGGAATTTGTCTTCCCACCTTGACAACAATTGAACTGGCAGAATCTGTCTGATGTATTATTCTGGTATGCTGGAGTTTACTGAAGGCTTGCAACTTCTAGGGGAAGGTTTGGATAGCAAACTTAGATTAATTTCAGTCAGTCATAGCTCTTAGCACAATAGTGACTACCTCCACCTTCAGCCCCATGACAGGCAGCTGTGCACCTGTTCCTGGAGCAGCTTGCATGTAGTTTGCAGGAGCTAGGGTGAGCAAAATGTACCTTTTACATTTACACACCTCAACACAGAGCCAGCCTAAGGCAACATAAAATAACAATAATAAAGAGCAAACTTTGGAGAAAGGGTATAATCTAATTTCCAGAGGTAACCACATTGTAGATGCAAATCTCCAATTTCAAACAAAAAAATCACAAAGAATACTTAGAAACAAAAATTATGGCCCACTCAAACAAAAAACAAAACAAAATAAACAAACAAAACAAAAGCAATCCCTAAAGACCTCATAGCAGATCTACTAGACAATGATTAAAAAAAAAAAAACCTTCTTACAGATATTCAAAGACCTAAATAAAGAAATGGAGAAAGTCAAGAGTACAGTGTATGGACAAAATGAAATGTCAATAAAAAGAAAACCTAAAAAGATAAACACAAAAAATCTGCTGAAAAGTACAATAATGGAAATGAAAAAATATTAAAGGTATCTTAAAACAGATTTAAGCAGATAGAAGAAAGAAGCAGCAAATTTGGAAACAGAACAATAGAAATTATCATGTCTAAGGAACAGAAAGAAAAAAAATATTGAGGAAAAGTAAAAAAAGCCAAAAAACTTATAGAACATCATCAACTTGACCAACATACTTATTGCAGGTATAGCAAATGTACAAAAAGAGAGAAAATGGGTAAGAGAGAAGATCTGAAGACATAATGATTGAAAATTTCCCAAATTTGACACAAGACATGAAAATAAAGACCTAAGAAGCTTAATGAACTCCAAATAAGATGCACTCAAAGATATACATATAAAGATATGTTATAATCAAACTTTCAAGAGAAAAAAAAAAAAGAATCTTCAGAGGAACAAAAGAGAAGCAAGTCATTAAGCACTCTTACAATAGTAAAGTCATGGAATCAAACTAAGTGTCCAGCAATGGATGACTGGATCTAAAAATATGGTATATATACATATTTTAAAACATATAGACAGTAACTAGATAGTACTGTCTAGTTTAATTCTACTAAGTGAAACCAGATAGTAACTTGAAGTCATATACAAAATAAAGATCTGAGTGAGGAAAATGCACAGTAAATACTTAAACACTTTAAAAATCTAGTAATATGATAACAACAGTTTGTAACTCCACTTTCTGTTCTCAACAGAAAGTTACTAATATATATTTTTTAAAAATAATTATTATTTTAAAAGTTGGTGTTCTTTTAACCTTTGTTTATAACTCTACATTTTGTTTTCTACATAAGACACTAATGCATTTAAAAAATATTAGTTTATGGCTGGGTGCAGTAGCTCATGCCTGTAATCCCAGCACTTTGGGAGGCTGAGACGGGTGGATCACCTGAGGTCAGGAGTTTGGGACCAGCCTGGCTAACATGGCAAAACCTTGTCTCCACTAAAAATACAAAAATTAGCTGGGCATAGTGGTATATGCATGTAATCCAGCTACCCAGGAGGTTGAGGCAGGAGAATCACTGGAACCAGTGGGGGCAGAGGCTAAAGTGATCCAAGATTGCACTACTGCACCCCAGCCTGGGCGGCAGAGTAAGACTGTCATATATATATATATGTTTATGTTTTGAAACACAAAATATATAGATATAATTTCGTGACATCAACAAGTGAAAGGAATGAGAACAAAGAAGTTAAAGATCAGTGTTTCCATATGTCATTAAAATTAAGCTGTTTAAACCTAAATTGGTATATATCTTGAGGATATTAAATATAATCTATAAAATAAATATAGTGAATATAGATATAAAATATACACAAAAGGAAATAAAATAATGTAGAAATTGTTATTACAAAAAGAAAATACAAGGAAATAAAAATGCAGAAAATGAGGAACAAAAAAAGCTGTAAGGCATATAGAAAGCCAACAGCAAACTCACAAAAGTAAATTCTTATTAGTCAACTATAAAAAGGAAGGGGATTTGAAAGAAGAGCTAGATATTATTTTAAGAACCAAAGAGAATCTCTAAAAATGAAAGCTTCATTTAAGGAATTAAAATATTTTACTTTAAAAATTTTTTAGTCCAGGCACAGTGGCTCACGCCTGTAATGCAAACACTTTGGGAGGCTGAGGCGGGCAGACCACTGGGGTCGGGAGTTCGTGACCAGTCTGGCCAATATGGTGAAACCCTATCTCTATTGAAAATAAAAAAATTAGCTGGGTGTGGTGGTGCATGCCTGTAATTCCAGCCCCTCGGGGAGCTGAGGTGGGAGAATCCTTTGAACACAGGGAGTGCAGGTTGCAGTCAGCTGAGATCATGCCACCTCACTCCAGCCTGGGTGACAGAGTAAGACACCATCTCAAAAAACAAATTTAATAATTATAGCCAAATAATAGTTTAATATGCTTATGGGGTACATATGATGTTTTTGTGTAGGCATCCAATGTGTAATGATCAAATCAGGGTAATTGAGGTTTCCATCACCTTAAGCATTTGTCATTTCTTTGTATTAGGCACATTGCAATTTCATTCTTCTAATTTTTTTTAAAAATAGATAATAAATTATTTTTCTTTCATTATTATATACTATGTTTCCATAATTTAACTTAATAACAGTGTAGTTCTTTACATGCATTTATTCAATTTTTTAATATTTTTCTACAAGTATATAAGTACTTTACCTTTTTGTCTTCACATAGTTTCATTCCCTCAAAGCTTGAAAAACTTCTTTTAGCATTCCCTATAGTTCAGGTCTACTAAAAAAAGGTCAATATTTGTCTAAAAATATATTTTCTTTATTGTTGAGAAATATTTTTGGGGTATAGAATTTTAGATTGATAGTATTTTTTTCCTTTTAGTTCTTTAGAATTACTATATTGTCTTTTGAGTTTCATCTTTTTCATAAGAAGATGCTGAAATTCTTATCATTGTTTCTTTTACATAAAGTAGATATTTAAAATAATATTTACCCTCAGAAAAGGAATGCCCTTTCTTCTGTGGTCTACTAGTTTGAGGAGATGGTTTTCTCTAACCTGTGGTTAACCTTCTGTTCAATAAACTAGGCATATAGCTTTTATAAATTTAGCTTACTGAATAATTTTAAAATGCTCGTTTTGCATTAATAGGGAGAGAGAAAATCTAGAGCAGACATTGGGACAATAGTCTTCTTTAGGGCTCAAAAGCTGAGGAACAACCAGTGAGACACAAGCCATCTACCCTTTCAGTCAGTGAGTCTGTCACACTCCAGGAACTTGCCTTCTCCACTCCCTACTATGTTCAGGAAAAGAAAGAACTGGACTTTAGAAGTTACATTAATGAAAGCTGGGAGGGGATAGTTGGAAGTTGAATCGTCAGTGGTTAATCTGAGTGAATCAGAAGTGGTATTTTTAGTCTCTCCTTCTGCATCAATATTCATTGTATCAGTCCTGATGTAACTGTTCCTTTTGCCTACTCTCCAGAGTACATCATCTTTAATTTTTTGGACCCTGTCTTTCCTTAGAACTCAAAACATTCTTTCTCTAGAATATCTCCCTCAACTTTAGTATACTAATGTCTCTTGCTCAATGTTTACCAATTTAACTCTGCAAGTTATAAATAAGAGTATATACTATTTGTGTCCTATATCACATATGGGGTCACCAACATCCCTTCTAAAAATTCACTCTGTGATGTTTAAAGTCAAATGTACTAATTAATTTTCTGTCATTGAGATGGCTCTATAGGAAAGCATAGGTTTGGTGAAAGAGTTTAAGATAAATAAATTTCCTTCTTTCTTTTCTTTAACATTTATTTTCTTCTCTTTTTAGATATGAGTGGTAATAGTGGAGGAGATAGGGGAATATCAAACAAACAAATTATATAGTTCTATAACATCTCTAATCGAATGTATTTCTAAATATTTTAAATTGCGCAAATAAATCTGTTTGTATATTTAAGGGAAACTGCCTTTAAACTTTATACAGATGTATATCAGAAAAACTTTTTATTTAATTGAATCTAAAAAAACAGATTTGCAGTAAAAGCAAACAAAAAAATAATTGCATTAGAATTTCATGCTCTGAGGTTAACATGATCACTTTTCTGCAACAAATGTACAGATTGGTGAGTAGGTCTTTTTGTGGCCTTGGAATTGATAACTAGGAAACAGAACTGAGTACAAGGAGACTTAAGTATCATGTTTTCTAAAGAGAGCTGAGAATATATGAGGCCAAACCCTCCTCCAGTATTATTTGAGGAAACTATCACTCCTGTCCTACTATGAACCCAAAGATATCCTTAATTGTGGAGAAAGAGACTTGATCAAGATGGCTGAAGGCAGCAACTAAGGAAAAAAATAAAACCATTTCAAGTTTCTAGCCCAAGTTTAGATTTAATAAAATGGGTGCACTAACATGTAAATTTTCATGATCCTTTTTGAAAAGCCTCTTGTGAAAGTCATGACTCTCAGCAGTGTACCTACAAGCTAGGATATCATGTCAAGAGTAACTTACATGCAGAATTACTATTTGGAAAATGGAAGCTTTGAAGCTTCCATCACACATAATGTAGGGAACATAAAAAACAAATTATTAGGCCATGTGTTAATAGTCACATCTAAAAATTTTAAATATTATTGACATTTTCTTAGATTTTTAGCTATGAAAAATATGCAATGTTATATGGATGGGTGTGCTGGCTCACACCTGTAATCCTAGCACTTTAGGAGGCCCAGGTGGGAGGATTGCTTGAGGCCAGGAGTTCAAGATCAACCTGGCCAATTTAGGGAGACCCTATCTCCATTTTGTAAAAAATCAATGTTATAGTACATCACACGAATCTATATCATACAAAGTGAAATTATCAATTATATAAATCAATTTAAATTTAAGCATGATTCGATTTATAACATGACCTGCTTTAATAGGACAAAAAACTATTATATTACATCTCCAAGATGATTTTAAAAAATTATCAAAAATGATAGTTTTATTCAGTTTATTTAATTCAGACTAATTCAGTAAAAAAATAGCTTGAGCTCTGTTAGGATTATTAAAATATTTTAAAAATTATTTTAGATGGGTATATTAGGAAATGATGTGTTCAGGTTTCCACTTTAAGCACTAATAAAATTAAGATAATATTTATAGAAAAACTTCAAGATCATTACTAATTTTAATAAATCTGCTATTTTCCAGCTTTCTTGTTAGAATAGTAACTTCCAATGTGAGTTATTTAACATTCTATGATTTTTCTACTTAATTATAAGAGTATTCAAAAATTTCAAGTTATTTTCTTTTATAAAATCTCTTTTAATTCATTTAAGTTAAAATTATTTTTACTGAAAGTTCATGCTATACTGTCTTAAATAATTTTTGTTTAAATATTGAGAAAATAATTACCAGCAACCTGTTAATGTACTTTTTGGAAATTAAGAATTGTATATGCATAAATATTAACAGTAGGACAGTCGTTCTCTTAGAGAGTAGGGCCCATAGCAACAGTATTACGTGGGGCTTTGTTAAAAATGAAAAATCTCAAATACCAGCCCAAACTACTGCATCAGAATTTTCGAAGGTAGGCCTCGGAATCTGTGTTTTCACTGAAGCATGCTATAGTTTAGGCACCACTACAAGTAGAGTATTGCAAATGCAAAAACACTGGAATGGAGTAATAAGAGGAGTTTTTCTCTGTAAACTGAGTCTTCCGCTGAGGTAGCACTTTCAACCTTGACTACACATTATAGTCACCTGGGTAGCTTTAAAAAATTCTGGTGCCAGGAACACAACTCTAACCAAGTAAATGAGACTCTCTGAGGAGTGAGCATCAAATATTTTGTAAAGTATCCCAGGTTATTACAATGTACAGCTGAATGTGGGAAGCACTGCGTTTATAGAGTGAGCTCTTGAAAGAGAGTATATTAAGATCTCTAACAGACATAAAAGGCTTCATTTGATATCCCCTCAAAAGGTGGCTCTTGTCCTTAGGCTCTTGTCATTAGAGGACAAGAGCCATCTTTTGAGGGGATATCAAATGAAGGTATTTTAAGGCAGAGAAGTTACAGGACATTGCCTTGGGCATCCCACATCTCTAAAACAAACAGGAAATTGTCAAAGTTCAATGCATGTCTGGATTTTTATCCATTTCGCACAATTTACAAGAAAAAATTATCAGACATTTGAAGGACAGACCTATAGCAGAAAGACAATGCACTGCAGCCTAAACAAACAAGAATTAATAATCACAATAAATATATTCAAAAAATGAAGAGAATATTGATAGCATGAAGGGGAGTTATAAAGAATAAAGCAGAAATATTGAACATAATAACTCTTTCCTCCTTCCATTCTCCTTTGCTACAGCCTCCTTTATTCCCCTGGAACATTATTATGAATTACAGTTTTGGTTCTGAGTTGTTCCAAAAATCTCCTTCTTTCTCTCCCTCCTTCCTCTCTGTCTTTTCATTTCTAATGTTTGATGTTTGCTCTGTATACATTAATGGATCAAATTAATTATTCCATTACCTCTCATATACCCCTCTAAGTTATTATAGAAAAAAATACAAAAACAAAAGACAGCATTTAAATGAAAAACATAAAATAAAATGAGTTAGATAAGTCAAACTATAATGGTCACTTCAAAATTCAAACATGATTTAACTCACTAATTAAAATATAGAAATTATCAATTGGTTATCAAGAAAAACATAAGACCCAACACTTTTGTTCAGGAGAGAGATGCATAAAATAGGATGTATAAAGTTCAAAGAAAAAAAGTGGAAAAGTGCCAGACTAATACGAAGTAAAAGAAATCAGAGTAAAAATTTTAAGGACAGACAAGATAGAGCTCAAAGTGGAAAACACCTATCTATATATCTGTATCCATATCTGTATATGAACATTATACTTATTAAAGCAAAAATAGATCAAGAAGATATAACATTTTGGAATGCACATGTTCTCAATAATAAAGCCTACATGTCGTCAGGTGAGGCAATATTTGAAAGACCTACAGAGACAAAATGAAAAAGTCAACAAAGCTAGTTGGAAACTGTTCCTCCATTGCCCTGGTCATAATCCTAGAACTTGTAAACCTTTCTCCCTTGACAGTAGGGGGTGCTAAAAGGACACTGCAGAAAGTGGAGGTGCCTTTTCTTCCTGTGGCAGGAGTGATGGATTATCATGCAGAACTCCAAGTGTTTAAGTACCTGTAACCAAGGCAAGTTCGGAATATTGAAGTATTTTTGTTTCTCCTCCTCACTCTGGTCAAATTAGGATAGGAAATAAGTTGTGCAGTTTCATATCCACTTTATCTCCCTACTCCATGAATTGCTATCATTATTAGGATGATAGATCTCCAGATATGGGGATGGGTAAATGTTGATATTTCTTCTTTTCATGATTCCTCTAAGTTGGCCTGTGGTTAGAACAATTTAGCAGCATGCTGCTCAAATCATTGTTATTGCTGTTACTATAGACAATGTATTACGTTGTTATGAGTATTTAAAGGGGTTTTCAAGGAACAAAGTAGATCATTGACTCATTTCCCATTTATTTAAAGTAAATTGGTTTATCTCAGTTTCATACACTTTAAAATCAGCTCTGGTAGTATATGCTATGACATATCTTGTAAATATAATATGATATAATTAATATAATAGAAATAATGTATATTATTTAATTTAAAATGACTTTGTTCCTTTAAAACTGTGGTCTTATTTTCATCTGTCATTGTATTCCTGTTATAATTGCCAATATTCTTTATTTTTTTTTGAGTTAACATCTAACCCTAGTTAAAATAGCTTATATTCAAAAGACAGGCAGTAATAAATACTGGTGAGGATGTGAAGAAAAGGGAATCCTTGTACACTGTAGGTGGGTATATAAATTAGTACAGTCACTATGGAGAACACTTTGGAGGTTCCTAAAAAATCCAGAGAATTCATTTTGAAAATGTCTTATTTTATATGAATTGTCTAAATATATTTTATTGTGTTGAAGTCGTGTGATATTGCCTTTATAGTTACTATTTGAAAATATTACTGAGATTTTCTTTGTGGCAAAAGATATAATTTCATAACTGATACTTGTAAATTTTAAAAGAATATATATTCATGCAATGGTATAAAATTATAGGAGTATTGAGGATGATATTCAAATCTCGTATCATTTTTTTGGTCTCCATAGCTTATCAAATTCTGAGAAAAATTAATAATTATCTCCTAAAATGAATTGCTTTTTGGTGGGAGTGCCTGATAAATAATCACTGTTTCTAATACTTTATATATTTTGCTCCTTTGTAATAGAGGTATTGTATTAATAAATATAAATATTTATTGCTTTGAAATGAAAGATACACATTTGTCCCATTAAAGCACTTTTTCTTGAGTCTTGTGTCATCGAATAAAAAATCGCCATCTATAAAATATTTTTTCCTTTGTCTATTTTAGTTTTGCATATTTATTTACTTATTTGCTTATCTTAAGTTTTTTTGTTGATTTTCTTATAAGCTATATATACCCAGACTTGCTTCTTTTCTTTTCATTGTTCTTTAACAAACAGTTTTTTAAAATGGCTTTTTTTTAAACTTTAAGTTCTGGGGCACACGTGCAGACCTTGCAAGACTGTTACATAGGTATACAAATGCCATGGTGGTTTGCCGCCTCCATCCTCCTGTACCTACATTAGGTATTTCTCCTAATGTTATCCCTCCCTAATCTCCTCACCCTCTTCTATCCCTCTACTAGACCTCCACCACTCAATAGACCCCAGTGTGTGATATTCCCCTCCCTGTGTCAATGTGTTCTCATTGTTCAATACTCATTTATGAATGAGAACATGCTGTGTTTGGTTTTCTGTTCTTGTGTCAGTTTGCTGAGAATGATGGTTTCCAGATTCATACATGTTTCTGCAAAGGATATGAACACATCCTTTTCTATAGCTGCATAATATTCCACGGTATATATCTGCCACCTTTCCTTTATCCAGTCTATCATTGATGGGCATTTGAGTTGGTTATTTTGCTATTGTAAACAGTATCACAATGAACATATGTATGCATGTGTCTTTATAATAGAATGATTTATAATTCTTTGTGTATATACCCAGTAACAGGATTGCTGGGTCAAATGGAATTTCCATTTCTAGATCCTTGAGGAATCACCACACTGTCTTCCACAATTGTTGAACTAATTTACACTCCCACCAACAGTGTAAAAGTGTTCCTATTTCTCCACATACTCTCCAGCATCTGTTGTTAAATGGAGTTTTTAATGATTGCCATTCTAACTGGTGGAGATGGTATCTCAATGTGGTTTTCATTTGCATTTCTCTAATGACCAGTGATGATTAGCGTTTTTTCATATGTTTGTTGGCCACATAAATCTCTTCCTTTGAAAAGTGTCTGTTCATATCCTTCACCCACTTTTTGATGGGGTTGTTTTTTTCCTGTTAATTTGTTTAAGTTCTTTGTAGATTCTGGATATTAGCCCTTCGTCAGATGGGTAGCTGGCAAAAATTTTATTCTATTCTGTTGGTTGCTGGTTCACTCTAATAATAGTTTCTTTGCTGTACAGAAGCTCTTTAGTTTAATTAGATCTCATTTGTCTATTTTGGCTTTTGTAATGACTGCTTTTGATGTTTTAGTCATAAAGTCCTTGCCTATGCCTGCATTCTGAATGGTATTGCCCACGTTTTCTTCCAGAGTTTTTATGATGTTAGGTCTCATGTTTAAATCTTTAATCCATCTGGAGTTAATTTTTGTACAAGGTATAAGGAAGGGATCCAGTTTCAGCTTTCTGCACATGGCTAGCTAGTTTTCCCAACACACTTAATTAAACAGACTATTCTTTCTCCATTGGTTGTTTTTGTCAGGTTTGTCAAGATCAGATTATTGTAAATGTGTGGTATCACTTCCGAGGCCTCTGCTCTGTTTCACTGGTCTTTATTTCTATTTTGGTACCAGTAACATGCTGTTATGATTACTGTAGCCTTGTAGTATAGTTTGAAGTCAGGGAGCGTGACACCTCCAGCTTTGTTCTTTTTGCTTAGGATTGTCTTGGCTATGCAGACTCTTTTTTGGTTTGATCTGAAGTTTAAGGAGGTTTTTTCCAGTTCTGTGAAAAAGGTCAATATTAGCTTTATAGGGATAGCATTGAATCTATAAATTACTTTGGGTAGTATGGCCATTTTCACAATATTGATTCTTCCTAACCATGAGCATGGAATGTTTTTCTATCTGTTTGTGTCCTCTCATTTCCTTAAGCAGTGGTTTGTACTTCTCCTTGAAGAGGTCCTACAGGTCCTTTGTTAGTTGTATTCCTAGGTATTTTATTCTCTTTGTAGCGATTGTGAATGGGAGTTCACTCATGATTTGGCTCTCTGTTTGTCTTTCATTGGTGTATAAGAATGCTTGTGACTTTTGCAAATTGATTTTGTATCCCGAGACTTTGCTGAAGTTGCTTATCAGCTTAAAAAGATTTTGGACTGAGATGATGGGGTCTTCTAAATATACAACCATGTCATCTTCAAATAGATACAATCTGACTTCCTCTTTTCCTAATTGAATACTTTATTTATTTTGCTTGCCTGACTGCTCTGGCTAAAACTTCCAATATTATGTTGAATAGGAATGGTGAGAGAGGGCACCCTTGTCTATTGTCAGTATTCAAAGGGAATGCTTCCAGTGTTTGTCCATTCAGTATGATATTGGCTGTGGGTCTGTCATAAATAAATTTTATTATTTTTAGATATGTTCCATATATACTTACTTTATCAAGAGTTTTTATCATAAAGTGCTGTTGAATTTTCTGGAAGGCCTTCTCTGCATCTATTGAGTTAATCATGTGGTTTTTGTCTTTGGTTCTGCTTATGTGATGTATTATGTTTATAGATTTGTGTATGTTGAACCAGCTTTGCATCCCCAGGATGAAGCCTACTTGATTGTGATGGATAAGGTTTTGATGTGCTGTTGGATTTGGTTTGCCAGTATTTTATTGAAGATTTTTGCATCAATGTTCATCATAAATATTGGCCTGAAATTTTCTTTTTTAGTTGTGTCTCTGCCAGGTTTTGGTATCAGGATGATGTTGGTCTCATAAAATGAATTAGGAAGGATTCCCTCCTTTTGTATTATTTGGAATAGTTTCAGAAGGAATGGTACCAGCTCCTTTTTGTACATCTGGTAGAATTCGGCTGTGAACCCATCCAGACCTGGATTTTCTCCGGTTGGTAAGGTATTAATTACTGCCTCACTTGAGATCTTGTTTTTGGTCTACTCAGGGATTCAACTTCTTCCTGGCTTAGTCTTTGGAGTGTGTAAGTGTCCAGGAATTTATCCATTTCTTCTAGATTTACAGATTTGTGTGTATAGAAGTGTTTGTAGTAATCTCTGATGGTAGTTTGTATTTCTGTGGAATCAGTGATGATATCTCATTTATCATTTTTATTGCATCTATTCAATTCTTCTCTCTTTTCTTATTAGTCTGTCTAGCAGTCTATCTATTTTGTTGATCTTTTAAAAAAACCAGCTCCTGGATTTATTGTCTTTTTGAAGGGTTTTTTGTGTCTCTGTCTCCTTCAGTTCTGCTCTGATGTTATTATTTGTCTTCTGATAGCTTTTGAATTTGTTTGATCTTGCTCCTCTAGCTCTTCTAACTGTGACAATAGGGTGTTGATTTTAGACCTTTCCTCAGTTCTCATGGGGGCATTTATTGCTATAAATTTCCCTCTAGATGCTGCTTTAAATGTGTCCCAGAAATTCTGGAACGTTGTGTCTTTGTTCTAATTGAATTCAAAAACATCTTTTTTTCTGCCTTAATTTCATTGCATATGCAGTAGTCATTCAGGAGCAGGTTGTTCAGTTTCCATGAAGTTGTGTGGTTTTTAGTGAGTTTCTTAATCCTGAGTTCTATTTTGATTGCACTATGGTCTGAGAGATTGGTTGTTATGATTTCTGTTCATTTGCGTTTGCTCAAGAGGGATTTACTTCCAATAATGTGGTCAATTTTAAAGCAAGTGTGATGTGATGCTGAGCAGATTGTATATTCTGTGGATTTGAGGTAGAGAATTCTGTAGATGTTTATTAGATCCTCTTGTTCCAGATCTGAGTTGAAGCCCTGGATATCCTTGTTAATTTTCTGTCACATCGATCTGTCTAATATTGACAGTGGTAAAGTCTCCCACTACTACTGGGTGACTGTCTAAAGTCTCTTTGCAGTTCATTAAGAACTTGTTTTATGTATCTGGGTGCTCCTGTATTGGGTGCATATATATTTAGAATAGTTAGCTCTTTTGTTGCATTGATCCTTTTATCATTATATAATGCCCTTCTTTCTCTTTTGATTTCTGTTGGTTTAAAGTCCATTTTATCAGAAACTAGGATTGCAACCACTGCTTTTTTTGTTGTTGTTCTCCATTTGCTTGGTAAATTTTCCTCCATCCCTTTAGTTTCAGTCTGTGTGTGTCTTTGCACGTGAGATGGGTCTTCTAAATACAGCACACCTATGGGTCTTGACTTTTTATCCAATTTGCCAGTCTGTTTCTTTTGACTGGGGCATTTAGCCAGTTTACATTTAAGGTTAATATTCTTATGTGTGAATTTTATTCTGCCATTTTGATACTAGCTGGTTGTTCTGCCCATTAGTTGATGCAGCTTCCTCATTGTGTTGATGGGCTTTACGATTTGGTACATTTTTTGCAGTGGCTGGTACTGGTTGTTCCTTTCCATGTTTAGCACTTCTTCAGAAGCTCTTGTAAGGCAGGTCTGGAGGTGATGAAATCTCTCAGCAATTGCTTGTCTGTAAAGGATTTTATTTCTCCTCACTTATGAAGCTTAGTTTGGCTGGATATGAAATTCTGGGTTAAAAGTTCTTTTCTTTAAGGATGTCGAATATTGGCCCCCACATTCTTCTGGTTTATAGGGTTTCTGCAGATGCACTGTGAGTCTGATGGGCTTCCCTTTGTGGGTAACCCGACCTTTCCCTCTGGCTGCCCTTAGCATTTTTTCCATCATTTCAACACTGGTGAATCTGACGATTATGTGCCTTGGAGTTGCTCTTCTTGAAGAATATCTTTGTGGTGTTTTCTGTATTTCCTGGATTTGAATGTTGGCCTGCCTTGCTAGGTTGGAGAATTTCTCCTAGACAATATCCTAAGAGTGTTTTCCAAATTGGATTCATTCTCCCTGTCACATTCAGGTACACTGATCAAACATAGATGAGGTCTTTTCACATAATCCCATATTTCTTGGAGGCTTTGTTCATTTCTTTTCATTCTTCTTTCTCTAATCTTACCTTCTCATTTTATTTCATTGATTTGATCTTCAATCCCTGATATCCTTTCTTCTGCTTGATTGATTTGGCTAATGAAACTTGTGTATTCTTCGTTAAGCTCTCCTGCTGTTTTTCAGCTCCATCAAGTCGTTTATGTTCTTCTCTAAACTGGTTATTCTAGTTAGCATTTCATCTAACCTTTTTTAAAGGTTCTTAATTTCTTTGCATTGGGTTAGAACATGCTCGTTTAGCTCAGAGAAGTTTTTGTTATTACCCACCTTCTGAAGCCTAGGGTTTCTGTCAATTCATCAAATTCATTCTCTATCCAGTTTTGTTCACTTGCTGGTGAGAAGTTGTGAACCCTTGGAGGAGAAGAGGCATTCTGATTTTTGGTGATTTCAGCATTTTTGTGCTGGTTTCCTCCCATCTTCATGGATTTATCTACCTTTGGTCTTTCAAGCTGACGACTTTCAAATGGGGCCTCTGAGTGGATGTTCTTTCTTTTCATGTTGAAGCAAGTTCTTTCATTTTTTAGTTTTCCTTATAACAGTCAGGCCCCACTGATGCAGGACTGCTGGAGGTCCATACCAGACCCTGCTTGCCTGTGAATCACCTGCAGAGGCTGTGCTGGGAGGTCTGTTGCTCCTTTCAGAGCTGCTGGGCTGAGATATTTAAGTTTGCTGCAGTGGAACTCACAAGCACCCCTTTTCCCAGGTGCTGTCCCGGGAATGTGGGGCTTTATTTATTAGTCCCTGATGTGCTGCTGCCTCTTTTCAGAGATGCCCTGCACAACAAGGAGGGAGTCTAGTCACAGTCTGCCTGCAAAGGCATTGCTGAGCTGCGGCAGGCTGTGCCCATCTGCTGTGTAAACTTCCTTGTGATTTTGTTTACACAGGTAAGGTTAGGACTGCTTCGGTAATAGTGGACTGCCTCAGTAATAGCGGACGCCCTTTCCCCCACCAAGCTCCACTGTCCCAGGTGCCTGCAGCACTAGCTGAAATGGCCGTGCAATTTTGTGCTTAAAAAGTTAATTATTATGATTATTCTTACTTATATTATTTTTTAGGATCTCAAAACCTTATATATGGATTTTGAACACGTCTCTTGTTTCTCACTGTGGCTGTGAATAAAAAATTTCAACCTGAGCCTTTTGTGCAAGAAGTTGTAGACAATGAGGCCTTTACAGAAAAGAGAGTAAGGTAGTGAAAATGAAGACCTGACTTTTGCCCAGAAAACCTGTCAGTTTATTTGGAGATAGAGCCATAAGCAACCTATCTGAATATAAATGTACCAGTGATCAAAAGAGATGAAATGAATTTTCAGTGAGGAAAGAAAATAAGGACAGAAAGAATATCATGAGCAAAGGAATAAGTGAAGGCATAAAAGTGACTAGTAGGTTCACACACCAATGATAGGGTAAATCTAAAGCCAAATGAGCACAGGGCTGAGTGGCAAGGGATAAAACTAAATATTACATCAGATGTGTGAATGAAAAAATTGGGAGTTTGGACTTGCTCTTGTATGCAATTAGAATAGCTAAAAAACTTTATTCAAGGGAATGAAATAAAAAGCCTTGAGTTTCAGAATGATAAGTCAAGTAGGGTGTGAAAGACTTAGATAGAGGATGGATCAGAAAGTCTGTGAACAAGGGTAGTGGAAGAAAAAAATAGAAGCAGGAAATTTATTTTAATAGTTTTTGGCACCCATTTATCACAACTCAGAAACAAATTGAATGGTATTGGAGATGGAATGGTTAGAGATGTATCTTAGATTTCAAATATAAGTGGCAGGTGGCTGCTAAAGTCATTAACTGAGCTTTAAACAATGACCACAAAAAAGGTTGGTTTATTTTAGGAAGCAGCAGAGTTTATCAATCAGATAGACTTGTATTCCAATAATTTTATTTACCCTTATTGCCTTTTTGACATTGTGCACATTACTTAATGAATTCTGATTCTCAGTTTTGTCCATAGTAAAAGACATGGAGTAATTTCCTGTCAAGGGGTTTTTATGCAGATTAAAACAAATAATGTCTGTAAACTATATTACTATTTCTATCATTGCCATTATTATTAATACTACTTCTATCTTGGGGCATAATATACTTGAGGTTTCTGTTGGATAATACATGAATGATCAGAGTTTCCTAGGTGAATTAAAATTATTCATATTTAGAAGAAAATATAATAGTGGAGACATAATTTTGTACATTTGTATCATTGAAATAACTGTAGAAAGATCATAATAAGGAAAAAGATGTTGTTCATCTGTGGGTAACAGAGCAGAGAAAAAAAACTAATGCTCAATGAGCCAGATAAATAACAGTAAGTGATAAGAAGGAAAATATTATTGCCAGTTAAGCCAGAAAGGAGAGCATTCTAGGAAGACAGATATCACAAAGAAATCAAGGAAGGCTAAAAATTAAGTCTATTTGACAATCCAGGGGTCAGTTTCAAGCAGTTTTAATTGAATCCCAGGAGGAAAAACACAGTTCAGGAAGGTCAAGACAACAATGAGATACCACTACACATCTATTAGAATGAAAAATTCCAGAATACTGATAAAACTGTCGAATGCTGGTGATGATGTGGAACAACAGAAACTCTTATTTATTGCTCCCAGTAATCCAAAGTGCTACAGCTACATTGAATGATATTTTATAAGGTAAATATACTCTTCTTATAGGATCCAGCCATTGTACTCCTTGGCATTTATCTGGAGGAGTTGAAAACTTATGTCTACACAAAAACCAGAATGTTTTTATAGCAAAAACATATTTATAGTAGGTTTTCTTCATAGTTGTCAAAATGTGAAAGCAAACAAGATATTCTTCAGTAGTTCTATAAATAAACTGTTATGCATCCAGATAATAGAATATTATTTAACACTAAAAAGAAATGAGTTATCAAGCAATGGAGAAAATTTAAATGCATATTACTGAATGAAAGAAGCCATCCTGAAAAGTCTACATACTATATAATTTCCACCATGTCAAATTCTAAACAGGACAAGACTATGGAGGCAGTAAAATGATCCATGGTTTTCAGGAGTTATGGGAAGGCAGGAATGAACAGGCAGAGCACAGATGACTTTTAGGGTGGTAAAACTACTACATATAATATTATAATGGTGTATACATGTCATATAAATTTGTCCAAACCCACAGAACATACAATACCATAAATGAACTTCAATGTGAACTACGGACTTTGGGTGATAATGATATGTCAATGTAGATTCTTCAGTTGTAACAAACGTACGACTCTGGTGGGGATGTTGGTAATGGAGAAGGCTATGCACACGTGTATGCACTACATATATGGGAAATTTCTTTGCCTTCTAGTTTTCTTTGTTGTTGTTGCAAATCTAAAACTGCTCTAAAAGATAAAGACTATTAAAAGGAAAGAAAATACTCACTGAAAGGCATAAGAGTGAAAGAATGGATGTAGACTACTGTTAAGTGTCTGTGCTAGCAGAGGAGAAAGCAGCAGCTAAAATATACCATCTTTCTGTCCACTAACAAAATTGCAAAAATGAAATTAATATTATGTAGTAAATATTTGGCCAGTGAGTAAACAAGTCAAATAATACATTGATTTTATTTACATGTATTTTTTTCTTGTTTAGATGTTGCATTTGACAAGCACAACTATAAGGACAGTAATTGCTCTTTAGCCTACTCTGTCAGTTGGCAATAGCAGAAAACAGATAATATTGTGTATTATGTTCACGTTTTTAATTTACTTCTATGACCTAGAACACTTATGGTCTTAATTTTTTTATATAGGTTGCTTTTATAAAACATTCCAAAAGATATGCACCTGTAGCAAAAAATAAACTAGATTTGTGAAATATGAATTATTTGGAAACATGGATAGTCAGAAAATGGATGAGTCATAAGAAATGATATGAGAATATAAACTAAAACAAAGTTGAAAATTTCAGGATGTCTTATGGCTTTTCTTATTTTTGCCAAGGCTTCAGAAGTGATGCACTCATTTTTTACTGGATACCCTAGTAGAAACCAGAGGAAACATAAAGTACAGAGCTGTGTATTGAGACTTTATCAAATCCTTTTTTGAATATAGATCTTTTTATTTTTTGGCTTGAGCATATGACTACATAATTATTTATATGCATGGAGTAGGTCTGTCCTTTCTAACTGGCTTCCTTTCCCATTCTCTTCAGTGGTTGTATCATATATTTACTCCTATCCTTGAATCCTCAGCCTGCCTCTTTACTGAAACCCTTGCTTTAACCTTCACATATGCTTAGTCTTCTCTACAAGCAAAAAACATGTAAATAAAATCAATGTATTATTTGGCTTGTTTACTCACTGGCCAAATATTTACTACATAAGATTAATTTCATTTTTGCAATTTTGTTACTAAGTAAAATAAAAATACCAGTGAAAGAACATAGAAATCTGTTAAGTACAGGAATATTTGTGAACTGTCTTCTTCATTTAATTCTAAATCAGTAAAATTATTTTACCCAACAATATTAAGAGATATGTAAACTTTGATTGTATTGTTGGACATTTAAATTATGATTTTGTCCTTGCTGGTCACTACATTTCAAATTTCATTTGCAGACCAAATTTAGAGCATATAAAACTGCACTTACCAATATTGAACTATAATGATGTAAAAAGTTTCGATTCACTAGTCATATCATATTTGGTCAATAGTTAGCAGCTGCCATTAGTAAGAAGTGAAGCACCTACAAGATGTGCCAAGTCAGTAAGAGAAACAAATCAAACGGAGATGAAATGATCTGTAATGAGCACAGAAAAATCAATAAGGGAAAAAAGACCTATCTTAAAGACACCAGCTAATATTTGTATCACATTTGTTCCATGTAAATAGTTACTCTGAGCAATAAAGCTCAGCACAAAAGTATGTCTCTATTGTTCTAGTTCTGATTTTGAGCCCATCCTAAGTGTTATACAATCATTGTGCCTAGAAATATATTTTAAAATATGTGTCTTATTTTTTGAAATGTTTTTAAAGTGGCAAACTTAGAGTAAGGTCTGAAATATGTAAAACACTGCTTATAATATCAAGCCAAAAACATAATTGTCATTCCAGATTATATCAGTCCTACTAGCCTAATTTAAACTGACTAAAGCATAGTATAGGAATTGTTAACTTAGTGTGTAAGTTAGCCTTGGGACTAACTTATTTAATATTCTGTCTTGAAGCATATACTAAACTTCTCAGGAACACATCAAAGAAGAATTCTTAAGTCCTTGAAGAGCTAAACTATTTCATGAATTCCAATAGGATAAATACAAGCTTTGAAAAGAATGGAGATTGACTCCTTAAAGGTGTAGTACAACTACTCTGCCACTCTGCTCAGCTCCTTGCATTAAAAAAACTACCTCAGCTTCTGCTTAACAATAGGCTTTTCTAGTAAACCCATTGAATTAGCTGGAGGATACACAAAAGCAAGAGAATTCAGAATTTTAGAGGGACATTCAGTTTATCTCTTCAATGCTCAAATATACTATTACTTTAAGTTTGCCAAGGATGAGAAAGTATCAGGGAAATATCCAAAACTCAGAAGTGGGAAGACAATTTACGTTTAGGATCATCTTTTCTAAAAATGTTACTTTTGGAGAGGGCAGATAAAAAGAGTATTTTTTTTTTTCTAACCAGTGATTGTAACTCAAGTTTTTGGATGTCAAGTCAAAAGCTCTGTGTTATCCATATTTAAAGACAACATTTCAGTGCCCTACAACCCTTATTGTGAATTGTTCTAGGGCTGAAGTGTGTAAGGAATTAAATATGGCAGAAGTGATAATATGCCACTTCTGAGTTTATAACTTGCCTCTTGATTCCTCTCTCTCTCTCTTAAATCATTCAATCTTGGAAAAGCCTCTCTTAGATAACTTGATCTTTGGAAAGCCCTATGGTTTGACCTATATGGAAAGGAAGTAAAATCTTCTACAAGTAGCCACATGAGTAAGCTTAAAACAGTTCTTGCTGCTTAAGCTGAGCTACAGAAATGCAACCCAGCCAGAAGCTTGACTGCAACCTCAAAAAAGACCCAAGGCCAAAACAACTTGATTAGTCTACTTATGAAATACTATCAAAGACTGTGTGACATTCTTATCTTGAGCCACTAAGTTTTGTATTAATTAGTTAAGTGGTGATATAGAAGTAATATGGGTGATTTTCATCTTCACTGGAACACCATATTTTTATTTACGAAATTATTGTTTTCTAAATAAGTGATATAAAAGATTATTTTAGCTTATCCCTAATCAAGTGGGAATATCCCTGGGATACAAAAATGCTCCAATATATCCAAATCAATAAATGTAATACCATACATTAACAAAACTATGTGTGTATATACATATAAATACACAAAAAAGTAGTTAAAAAATTCAACATCTTTCATGAAAAAAATTTCAATAAGTGAGGTATAGATGAAATGTACCTCAACACAATAAAGGCCAGTTATCACAAGCCCACAGTTAACATCATACTCAATAGTCAAAAGCTGAAAATGTTTCCTCTACAATCAAGACTATCACAAGGGTGCTGGTTCTTATAACTTCAATGAATTACAGAAAGTACTAGCCAATGCAGTTAGGTAAAAATATATAGGTTAATGTCATCCAAATCTGAAAGGAAGAAATAAAATGGTGTCTTTTTAAAGATGACATAATCTTATGCACAGAAATTTCTCAACTCCACCAAAAAACTGTTAGAACTAATAAGCAATATTCAGTAAGTTGCAGAACACAAAACCAATATACAAAAATTAGTTACATTTCTATATACTAACAACAAACTATCTGGAAAAGAAATTAGGAAAGCAATTTCTTTACAGCAGCATCAAAAGGAATACAATACTTAGGAATAAGTTTAACCAATGAGGTGAAACAACTGTACAATAAAAAAACTTTACATATAATAAAAAATCAATAAATAAATTGATTTAAAAGTTGAAGACACAAATAAATGCAGAGTTTCCATTTTAATGGATCAGAATAATTCATATTGCTGAAATGTCAATACTACTTGTATTAGTCTGTTTTCATGCTGCTGTTAAAGATATGCCAGTGACTGGGCAATTTACAAAAGAAAGAGGTTTAATTGGACTCAAAGTTCTACGTGGCTGGAATGGCCTTACAATCACAACAGAAGGCAAGAAGGACCAAGTCACATCTTACATGGATGGCAAAAGGCAAAGAAAGAGCTTGTGCAGGACAGCTCTGCCTTATAAATCCATCAGATATCATGAGACTTATTCACTATCCCAAGAAAAGCATGTAAAAGACCATACAGAGGGAGAGATCCAAGATGGCTGATTAGCAATACCTCAGGAATGTAGCTCCCAGTGAAAGCACAGAGAACGAGTGGATGCCGCACTTTCCGACGAATTTTTATGCCCACAGACTGGGAGATTCCTGGCAGAGGAGCCACACGGGTTGCCAGTGCGACTCTTCTGGCCGGTGCAGCTGTTTTGCTGGTGCCCCAGCGCGGCACTTCTTGGTGCGGAGTATATGGGACAGACGGGCTTGGCTGGTCCCATCCCCACAAGGAGAACAGCAATTGGAAGCACTGAGGATTGAGAGTTTCACAGCAAGCACAGCCGAACCCGGGAAGGTCCAGCTCTGTGGGGAACGGGTGGTCGCCAAAGGAAAACCAGGAAACAGAAAAACTTCATCACTGGGTGGAGAGAGATCCAAGATGGCCACGTAGCAGCAGCTCAGGTTTGTAGCTCCCAGTGAAAGTGCAGAGAGTGAGTGGATGCCGCAATTGCAGACAAATTTTTGATGCACACAAACTGGGAGATTACCAGCGAAGGAGCCACACGGGTTGCCAGCGTGACTCTTTTGGCTGGCGCAGCGCTTCTCGGTGCAGAGTATACGGGACTGGGTGCCCTTTTAGTCGGGCTCTGCTGGTCCCATCCCCACAAGGAAGAACAGCAATTGGAAGCGCTGAGGACTGAGAGCAAGCACAGATGAACCCGGGAAGCACAGCAAGCACAGCTGAACCCGGGAAGGCTCAGCTCCGTGGGGAAGGGGTGTCCGCCAAAGGAAAACTAAGAAACAGAAAAAAACTTCATAACCAACAAGCTGGACGTCCACTCAGAGACCCA